>JAKLLW010000250.1:0-43449 GCA_022814695.1 Neocatenulostroma microsporum
GAGAGCTATGATAAGAGACAGCCAAGATGCTCTGTTCAGGTAAGTGCCCACGTTCGGTGCTCCATTGTGTCCCCAAACATCTAGTTCCACCATCAGAACTCTCATCTCTAGCTTTGCTTTAGCATCAGCATGGCACTTTCGGCAGAAGACACGGAAGCTATCCAATATCTTTCCCGAGATGCGGCCAACCTAACAACAGCTTACTTAGGAGACACAGCTAACCGCACAGCCCGCATCAAAGCTCGTACTGCTGTACAAAACCTGTTGTACGAGTTGCAGGATGGGGACGATGCCTTCTTCTACCGCATGGAGCAGGTGGCCTCGGCGGACATTCTACGCTTCCTCATCTCTATCGGTGTTCCAGAAGCCATACCGTCAACAGGCTTCATCACAGCTGCAGACTTGGCTGTGAAACTGCAATGCGAAGTTGGATGGCTTGTCCGCTTCATGCGTCTCATGGTAGCCACCGGCGTCTTCTCCGAGCCCGAGAAGGACACATACCGCCATACCAAGCGCAGTATCAACCTTCTGGATCCGGGCTATGGCGTCTTCTTCGAACTAATGATGGACGATGCCTACGCTGGGAAGAACAATGTCTTCGCCACTATAGGCGAATACTACGCAACGCATGAGAGGAAGAACATCGATGACCCTAAGAACACTCCCGAGAAGCTCAAGAAGGTCAACATCGCTTTTACTGGGCGGTGGGCGGCAGTCCCGGTTACCGGAGCGTATCCGTTTCACAAGTTGGCGTCGGCGGCCGAGGCGGCTAACAAGGAAGGAAGAATCTTCATAGTAGACGTAGGCGGCGCGGTGGGCGGCACAACGAAAGAGCTCAAAGAAGCCTGCCCGGAGCTGAATGGTAAGATTGTGGTCCAAGATCAGGAACGGGTCATCAAGGCTATTCCGGAAGGCTTGCTACCTGAGGGCATCGAGTCGATGGCGCATGATTTCTGGACACCGCAGCCCGTCAAAGCTGCGAAGGTGTACTACTTCCGGTAAGCGACGGCTACGCGATTGCACCGCCCCGTCTAGACACTGATCGTATTACACAGCCGGGTGATGCACGACTGGCCTGACTCTCAATGCGTGATCATTCTCCGCCATATCGTGGACGTAATGGCGGACGACAGTAAAGTGCTCATGGCAGACATGATCATCCCTGAGCGAGTACAGCGGGAAGATACATACGTTTACTGGATGGACTTGACCACGCTCACTTTCGCAGGCAGAGAGCGTAGCGCTGATGACTGGCGGAGACTGTTTGGTGAGGCAGGCCTAGAGTTGGTGAAGATCTGGGAGCCCGAGACTGGGACGCAGGCCGTAGTCGAAGGAAGGAAGAAAAGGTGATTTGGTCACTTGGAAGTCCACGATTAATAAATGATGATCTTTGTTCCAGTATGCTGAGGCGCCATGGGAGTACTTACACCCTGCCAGACTTTCAGTGATCAAGCCTCCCCGCGTGACAGATTGCATTGGACTCCCTTGCTATCTGCAGTTAACACATCGCCGGTCTTAGTCACCATGCCCATCCAGTCAACGCTCTATAAAAACCGGTCCCACGCTCAGCACAGTAGCTCCTCTCCACACAGACATCGCCGTCAAGATCCCACACCAACAATATCGGTTGGCGTCGAACACATCATCTCGAATCGAAGTTCGCACTCCACCATTCCAGTACCCGCACTACACACCATTGCAAGTCTGGTCCTACTCACCAGTATGTGCTATGAAACCACTTTGGAGTATGCGTGCGGCCACGACGAAACAGCCACACACAAATGCCAACCACCGTCCATGGCAAAAAAGAACATCTCAGATAAGCGAAGACTGCCTGCTGGGCTACGGGCCACATTGGTAGCCATTCAACCCGCTCAATGTCAAATCACAACCACCTCAGACCATCGCACCGGAGCTTGTACGGACTGTTGGGCCACAGCCATAACAGGGTCACGGATGTTCAAGACCTCCGACGGGGTCAAAGAAGAACGATAGCTCTGCGTTCCCGAACGTCGCTCACTGGCTGCTACATCTGCCGAGGATAATGAGATACAGCTACATAAGCTAGCCAACGGTCTCTCGCCTAAGAAACGCCACAAGCCACACCCGAACGTCGAGAAATCTGGCTTGTAGTGGACGAGGCTGCGAGACCGGTGGCCCGACACTGAGCGTATGCAGAGGCGCCCAGTACATGTACAGCAACAAGCGGCCGCGACGGCACGACTATCGGTGGAGAAACAACGTCAGGCCGTAGCGAAGCAACAAAGTCAAGCGAAAGCTACGGTGGCGAGGGCTAAAGCAGGCAAAGCCAAGCGCAAGGAGCAGCAGTAAGCAGCGTCTGGGAGCTGCGCTGGATTTTGTGGCCAGTTCAGCATAGTGGGCATGCGTTCAGGACCATGAGCGTCTAGAACATCGACACCAAGACAGGTGTATGTGACTGACATGTCTGTCAAGCATGTCCAGCATTCCCTTATTTGACTGTAAGTCAAAGGTCTCAGGTGAAGGTAAGACGTCTCACACGACAAATTGTCCCTCGTCTGGACCAACACCTCAAAAGCGAACAAAAGAGAGCCATCGTTCGCTTCTTCGACTTGCATCCAGTGACCAACATCTCAATCTTCGACACCCAACAGCGAACCAGGAATACACATCCACACACCCAGACATCCAACCCTCAAGACCTAGATCACCAAGACACTTCCACACGAAGCATGGCTTACCCAACCCGCTGCCCAGAGGATGGAGGGCTCATCCGTCGACCGTCCTCCGACAACCACCTGGGCTGGGTCGCCGGCCAGTGGAGCCCGCTGCCTCCGCCAACAGGCACCCCTCGCAATGGTAGAAGGACTTCTCGACTGCAAGCTCCAGTAGTCAACAACACCCCACAGCCAGCGGCGCCAGTCTCGCAGGTGGTGAATGCCGCACAACAGCTGCAAACACCACCCGCTTCGCAGCAGCCGAAGAACACCCTCCCTGTGAATGGTGCAAGCAGTCAGGCTTCACGTGAAGGCACTCCGACACCGAGCACAACACTTTCGCTTGGTACAAAGACTCCCACTGCCGCTCAACTTGCTTCGCCACTAACCACGAGGCTTCGTCTACAAGTCGACACCGACGACGAGCCGTTCCAAGCTACACCTGCTTCAATAGTACTCGTTGCAGCAAACCCAACATCCACATCAGCACCGACCATGGACAACCCTTTCCAACGCAACATGCCAGCCCTGGCCACCCGCGCAACCAGCGTTCTCGTCCCAGAGACACCTCTCCAACCAAACGCCACGGGCATGCTCAACTACCACCACCAGATCCTCACACATCGCAACGCACCAGCATCACGAGCCAGCATCCTCACCGACGACCTCCCCGAGCAGACCCAAGTCGAGCGTCTCCGTGCCCAGCAGTCAGAAATGGCAGAATCCCTCAACGAGAGCTCCGCATTAGTCACCCGCCTGAGCGCCCAAAAGCACGTCCTCGAGCTCGACTATGCTCGTGAGCGCGCGTTCGCTACTACCGCTGCTCAGACCAGGGATGCGGCGTTAGCCACACGGGAGACGGCTGTGGCTACTGCTAGGAGGGAAGCGAATCAGAAGGCGGAGAAGGCGGCGAGGGCAGCGAAGTGGGCAGGGGTGATTGTGCTGTTGGGGCTGTTGTACGCCTGGTGGTGTTGGTACAACTCGCCGGACTTTCAGTACATTCGGAAGAGGAGGGAGGCGGAGTTGGGATTGTAGGTGCTGGGCTGTAGGACGCTTGAGGCGGACAGTTTGGGAAGGTACATTGCTGCACGTGAGAATTCGGTAAGCTTGGTGGACGGTTAGTCATTGTACTACCCTTGTGTCTTGGTGCACCAATAGTGTCCGGGGTGCGTCTACAAGGGATTATACAGAGGTAGCAGATATTGGGACAGAGGGATAGACGGCGTTAGGCGTAATTGATTAGTGGCTTTTTAGACTGCTTGCTCCTTTCCCGTGACGTGACTGCATTCGTCCCACTCCAGATTTGCCCTCTATGCTTCTGCATCACCGCCGTTCGTGCGTTGGTTCCTTCTGATCTGCAGTAACAGCGTCGTGCCTCGGGCCCAGCATGCACGATGCACGTCTGTCTTACACAACAAAGACCGCCGTGAATAGCATGCGAAGCCTGCAACCGCATCAGCATGTCTCGGCTGTGTGAAGTACATAGTGAACAAGACTTGCATCCCGTAACACATGCATACAACACCCGCAATAACAACAGCCGCCGCCTTCAAAAGAACAGACTTCCCTCTCCTTCCACAGCCTCCTTCTTATCCCACACCATACCGATACCACAAAGCCTACAACCCCAAAGAACCGAACAAATATCATGGCCCGCATCACTCTCGGTCTAGACCCCAACGGCAACCCTCAACCCCCCTCCCACGTTGAGCAGCTCGAAGGCCTGAACAACCGCTCCCTCCGCCCCTGGCCTCTCGACGACAACGGCAACAGGCTACCAATGGCAGGTCTACCGACACCGCCTGAGCTACCGCTAAAAGCTCCCAGGGGCAGACCGAAGAAGGCAGCGCAGACCCAAAAGGGAAACGGCGAGAGGCTCCCGAGATTGGCCGGTGAGTTCCGTGAGATGAAGTCTGCACCCAGGTACAACTACGGCCGCACCAGATCGATCGCAAGTCGTACGCGCGGATCAATTGCTTCGGCTAGGAGTGCCGCCGGTGGTTCCAAGGCTGGCGAGGGTGCTGGTAAGGAAATTGACGACAGACCTGGCGAAGAGGACGAAGAAGAAAGTGGCGAAGAAGTTGGTGAAGAAGCCGACGGGGATCTCCAGGTCTACCTCCCAGACGCGGAGACCAAGACAGCCGGCACAGTAGTCATCCAACGCATCGAGCCAGAGGAGATGAGCGAGACCACCATCGAAGACCACACAGCCTCCTCATCCCCTTTATGCTCCCCGCCTTCCACACCCTCACCCTCCCCCCAAGTCGACGAAGTCGACGAAGTGTCTCCAAACTCCGCCCCTCACCCCTTCGTGCGGGGACAAACGGTGGAGAGCAGTACTGCGACCCACGACTCCAACAAAGAGAACCGCCCGCCGCATCCACACCCATCACCTCTTCCCGCCGGCGCAGCCGTCGCAGCCGCATTCACAAGCCTGGCCACACCACCGCCAACCCACCCAACCCGCCCACTCAAACGCAACCACTCTGCCCTCAACCCCACCACTCCACCATTAGCAGTCGGCCAACCCGACGAAGTCGAAGAAGACCCCGAAGCTCCCAAGAAGAAGCTCAAGGCCCTAGAACACGATCTCACCATCTCCCGTTCCCTCCAAAAAAACTACAAGACCCGTCTCGAGGTGGCGAAGGCGGACCTCCTCATATCAGCCCAAGAGACTGCAGCGGCGCAGACCGAGGCAGCGAATATGCAACTCCGAGCCGAATTCGCGGAGTCGCAGACAGAGGAAGTCCGTCAGGAAGTGGAAAGCCAGGCGAGGAGCCAGAAAGTGGTAGCCGGGATGGTGGGGTTGGTGGGTGTGATGTATGGGGCTTGGTGTGGGTTTGTTGTCAGATAGGGGTCGGGTTGAGCCTGCGATCAACTCCTGGAGGTGTTGCCTGCAGGATTTTGCTGCAGGGTATTGCGGATGATGGGTTCTACGTGTTAGTCCGATCCGTTGAATCTACATCATGGACGGAGAGATTGGTGCATTGCATTGGCGTTGGCGTTGATGTTGGGCGTTGGGCGTTGGGCTAGCTTGTTATACACTGTGGTTTCGAGGTATCGATACTATCTACTACACAACATAAGCTCGCTCACACAACAACTCCTCTCACTCACCGCTGCGCCTTCAACTCCCTCTTCGGCTGCGCAGGCTTAGAGTACAACCACAACCCCACGAACAGCACCCATCCAGCAACCGTCACCCAAATCCCGCTGATCCAAGGGTAAGCTCCACTAATCACGAAAGATCTAGGCCACTCGTCGTGAGCGAAATGCCTGACCGTCACTGTCCTCTTCTCCTCGATGTTGGTGTAGAAGGGACGACGGTATTCGGTGTAGAAATTGAAGATCCCATGCTGATCCGGAAGCTTGAACTCGGCGCTGAAGATCGTGGAGTTCGCTGTCTGAGCCGACGGGGAGAGGTTGAGGCGGTGGAAGGGGGAGAGCATGCTAAACTCGAGCTGGAGATTGTCGCCTGCCGGGGGTGTGAAGGGCGTCCAGGCCGACCCGTCCCATTCAGAGAGCTCGATGTTGTAGTGCGCTTGGTTCTTGATCCTGTAGATCCCCGGGTTGATATCAAGCGCCGCGCCCATCTCGGTAGTGTTCGTCACTTTCTTCTGGCTGCCTTCGGCGAGGTAGTGCTCGACATTGTTGACTTTCAGCACACCCAACTCTTTGAAAGTCCAGGCCGAAAGCTTTTGGGCGAAGAGCTTGTTGCTGGCCTTCTGACTCGTCTTCCCTGCGCCAGGGAGATGGATGGAGGCGTCGAACCATTTGTCCTCCAACGCCTCTGCTGATCCGAGGACGGCGAAGCGCGCGGAGTTGCGGGCTTGGAAGGCGGTTACGAGGCTAATCTGTGAGCCGGTTGCGAAGACGTCCTCGACACCTTCGACTTCGTCTTTGGGATTGTATGTATATGCCGTTGATGAAGCTTTCAACACCGAGCTCAGTAGCGGTGAAGCATTCCCAAGCACTTGTCCAACAGCGCGCGGGAAAGCGACCAATCCGTCCACGCCAAAGAAGTTCTTCACGCCTTTCTTCCCTGCGCTCTCCGGACTAGGCAAAAGTAAGACATCGTGTTGTTCGCTGGCGCTGTTGACGTCGTAGTTGAAGTGATCGACTACTAAGCTGTTCCTGTCTGGCGGCAGAGAGATGTCCAATTCCAGTAGGAGACTGCTGATAGCGCTTGGTATCGCTTGTTCCCCGCTGAGCGCGAGAAGGATGTTCGAGCCCTGGTTGACGAAGTCGACGATGAGGTTTGGTGTGAGATTGGGCCCTAGGCCTTTGGACTTGGTGGGCAGGAGTAGGAGGTGGGTGTAGGCTGGGACGCCGTGGGCGAAGAGGGAGAGGGAGGAGTCTTTGGGGGAGTGGTAGGTGAGGGAGAAGCCGCGGTCTGCATCAGATCGTTAGTTGCAAGACGGGACTGAGAGGTGTGGGTGTAGCTCACTTTCAAGATCGCTCCAGAATTGCGAGTACTTGCTCTTGTCGCTGTCTTCGTCTATCACTACCAGCAACTTGTTGCCTTGTGCTGATAGCGCTGAGACGAGGCTCAGGAGGCCTACCAGCAGGCCGAGTAATCGTAATTGCATCTTCGCGGTGTGTGGTTGCAGAGCAATTGAAACTCTTGCGTCTTGATCGAAAGTGAAGCTGGAGGCTACGTTGCGCATTGGAGCTGCTTCGGCATCTTCCGCGAATGAGGCTCTGCGGAGGTTCAGCCATGCAGCGAGCTCTCCGCGCTCCAATGCAACCACCACCTCCACTTGAGCACCCTACACTTCTACAACATCAGCGAGGGGACGGCGAAGAGCAAGCACGACCAAAGAGCGATTCATACTACTCGCCAACATGGCGCCAATATCCTTCTGGACCCAACCGCTCACCTACATCCACTGGGCTTCTCGCCAGAAGCCCGCCATCTTCTGGAGCATTGTCGTAGGGAGCTGTGGACCGCTTATTGTGGTGAGCTAAGCGCCTAGCAAAAGACAGTATGGAGGGTGAAGTGGCTAAAGAAAGGATGTACAGGCTACCGCACCACCGATCAGACGATACTTCGGCGATGGGCCGAGGCCGCAGATACCGTTGACATACCCGGGTAAGTGTATTCAAAGAGAACGAGGGCAGAGATGGCTTGCTATGGCAGGAGGCTGGTGGAGCAATATGAGAGCTCGGTGAAGGGAGGCACGAGGAAGGTGTTGGCTAACATGAATGTGCGAACAGTACCGAGAGGACCGCGCCGGATACCGCAGGGCTACGATGACTGAGCGGATGCAGGAAGCATGATGCGAAAGCGCAAGCTTGAAGCACTGTCTGCATATGGGAGACGGAGTTACGGAGTCATATGAAGCTGGCATGTCCACTGCGAGGAAGGCACGCTGTACATATCAAGAAGCCGCAAGCACGCGACAACCACGAGGAGACCATAGGGTCGAAAGCAGCTTTTGAAAGCCACCCGGCGGTCGTAACAATGTATCCTCTGTGTCAGTTGCCTGCGAAGTCAGCACTCGATTACTCACACGTGGCTGCTGTGTCAGCAGCCTGCGTGTCTAGCACAAGCCTCCGACTCTTCACACCACATGCGGGCCTTCCACACGCCTTGGCGGCATTGGCTGGGTCAGTAAGGCATATGGGTGACAACACATCGATCACGATGCTCAACCACCAGCCTGTGCTACCCGTGCCATCAATGTGGTTCCAGCCACTAAGGTAGTACCATCAAGGTCCTCTTCCTTTGTATACCACCTCACCCATACGTTAATACTGACACCGATCGTATACCCAACACACCACCATTGACGAGACAGGACCAACCCAGCTTGCAGCCATGGCGACCATTACACTTACCGGCGGTACGACCACCATGGCCAAACCAGCAGAGAACCTTCCAGCCGAGCTCTGGCTGGAGATCATACCCCATTTCCCCTACACCCCACAAGCCCTTCTCAACTTCCGCCTAACATGCAAAAATTTCCACACGCTCGTCAATGCGCACGAGGCCTCCCTCGTCCTGCACATCAAGCGCACCCACTTCCCTCCCGGCCAAACCCGCCTCTTCCCAGGCCTCCAGGTCACAAACTACGAGCACCTCAACATCCTCCACACCCGCCTCACCACCCTCGACGAAGTCCACACCCACTGGCTCAAAATCACCTCCAACACCCACGAACTCTCCTGGCTCAAAGGCCGCTGGGAAGGCATCCACAAAGCCGGTCTCCTCCTCCTCTACCATCTCCAAGACGTCGAACCCACAGCCCTCCACGAGAGCCATGCGAGTGACCCGAAATGGCCAGCTTACTGCGCGAGAGTCCAGTTGTTGGAGAGATTGCCGGCAACAAGCCTGGCGTGCTTGCTGTTCAAATTGTTCGCGAGCGTTCATATCCTGAGGGTGTATGGGCCGGAGCCGATTAGTAATAGGTATTGTTCTGGTGATGTGGGTGTGAGGAGCGATGTTGAGCTGGCTTTTGAGGAATTGGTGCTTATGTATGGTCCGGTGATGTTCACGGCGTTGCTGGTGCCTGAGCATCCGAAGAGGGAATGGGCTATTGGGTAAGCTATTTCTTCCTCCCTTTCTCCCCCAATCCCACCATCTTACTGATCTACTCTCCAGCTTGCTCCAAGCAGAAATTGCATCCCTCATCTCCCGCCAATCCCCGTATCCGGACGGTTCTCCAAAGCCCCCCACGCTTATCGCATGCTTGAAGAATGCTTTGGCGAAGAAGCTGGGGTGTGGAGTCAACCAAACTGTGACAAGGATGTGGGAGGTGCTTAGTGGGACTGCTTTTGACGACCTGGGGGAGGAGAAGATGGCTAAGTTGGTGAGAGGGGCGGTGTTGGAGAGGGGCATGAGGAGGATGGGGGTTTGAAAGATGTTCTGTGAGGTGTGAGATGAGTGGGATCTTGGAGGGAAGATGATTTGATGAGGCAAAGTTTGGCTGGAGAGGGATGTTGCTATGGTAGTATGGGGTCTGATCATTGGCGGTACGAATTGCTTTCCAGCATACTCTGCATACTGCTGTCAGATCAGCATTGAACTCATGATCTGCATACCTCTAGGCGCCTTCCCGGTTCACCGTGTCTCAACTAGCGTTTGTGAGATGAAGCATGAGAGGAACGCTAACGTGCAATGATACAGCGATGGCACGAAATGGGACGTGCAGTGACAGTCGAAAGAAGTCAACAAACAATCACCCCAAACGCCCTCTGTCCCAACGCCTTGTATCTGTGTACCATGAGCCACGGTCCAACAAAGACTGCTATCTAGGGTAGCCGCGAGGCTTTGATCTGCGGTGGTTTCCATGCGTGTATTGCATTGGCATGGTATGGCATCAGGTGACCATGGCCTGACCTTTAGTGGCGGTAGTTTCGTCTCTCCACCTTCCTCCATATATGGTCACTGAGAGAACTTTGAAGCTGCTGAAGTCCAGCCCGGTACCCTCGGTACTTCTCCGTTTCCTTGAGATCCTCGAAAGCCTTTTGTTCAATGTGACCTTTCTGCGCAACGAATTGTGAAAGCAGCGGGCTAGAGTGCTGTAGCAAGCCCGGCGCTGGCAAATCCATCGTCGTGAAAAGGTGAAGAGGATTGCCGGCCTTCTTTTCCGGATTCGACCAACGATGGAAGGCATCGCGTAGATTCGGAGCTGAATGCCTACGAGCAGGCTTGGCACGATGCGAGCGTAGTCTTTGAAGTCGCAGCCGTACATCTGAGTCGTCAAAGGGCCAAGATGTAAGCGACCGTGATGACCTGCGTTTCATGATTAACCACAACCTACTCAGTCGATACGCCGCGAGAAGCTTTGCCAATTCCCATTTACGATTCTTGACAGCGAACTGCAACGCAGTCCTCACAAAGTAATGTACTCGTCCATACCGGTTCTTTCGACACCAAGCGACGATAGCTTCAAGATCTGCACCGTGCTCTAGGAGTAACTTCGCAATTTTGCATTTCTGCAGCGCATCACCAGGTCTATAGACAGCCATACTCTGTAGCGGGGTGTGTAGGCAGTCGTCTAGAGCGTTTATATGGTCTCCGTGATTGGACAGCGTCATCAAGATTGCTGACAGACGACTAAGTGGCCTTTGTACCAAAATATCTGATGCTCCCGGAGTAGAACGTGAAGGTGTCCGACGCTTGAGTTTCTCTGTGTCAACCTCAGCACCTTTTCTGAGAATCAGGTCCATGATCGCGAGAGACCCGGCTCTAGCCGCAACATGTAGCGGAAGCCGACCTTGGCCGTTTCTGGAGTCAATGTCTGCGCCGTGTTTGAGAAGTGAGTCCACGATCGCGAAAGATCTGACTCTAGCCGCAAGATGCAGCGGACGCCGACCGTAGTCGTCTGTCGCATCAATGTCTGCCCCATTTTTGAGGAGTATGTCCACCATTGCGACAGACCCGGCTTCGGTCGTCAAATGGAGCGCGGTCCTCTCTGCATTCCTCGTTCTCGCTCCGTCAGTCGCGCCTGGCTTCAGTAGCTGCGCATCCATCGTGGTGTAGCCATAGCGTGCGGCGATGTGTAGGGCGGTTTCTCCTTCGCTCGTTAGTACGCTATCGACATGCACGCCCCTTTCCAGTAGAAGTTCTGTGTGAGAGACCAATCCGCACGCGACCGACCAGTAGAAGCCTTGCAACTCTCCTTCAGCAACTGGGTAGCCCGGGTGGGGGAGTGTTGTTTCGTAAGGCCTCTCGTTGTTCAAGTATAACCACAGGAAGAGCCGTATCCCGGAGTCCAGAAGTGCTGTTTCGAGCTGTAGGTGTTCGCCCTCATCACCCGTCCCGCATTTGTTCACACGGAGACGCCCCCAATTGCCTCCTGCATACTTCAGTAATGGATACTCCGTGAACAAACCACTCGCCTTCGTCCAGAGGTGCTTCCTTTCTTCCTCGGCGAGTCCAAGACCTCGCTTTATCTTGACCGAGTACTCGAGGTCTTTGGCCGAAGTTGCAAGACTGTCTAGAGAGTGAATTGTATACGCCAAACATGCTCGATTCAAGAAGCAACGTGCTCCTGTTTCACGGAAGGCGAAGCAGCGACCACGGCGCCCCTGAATCTTGTGAACCCGATCCGACATTAGATACTCCTTGACGGTAAAATGCGAAAGTCTGACGCGGCATATGACTCCAGCTCTGTGGAGCGAGGTGTCCCTTGTACACGGTCAACAAGCTCGGAATCGCTTCCACGGTAATCGTCAGGGATATTCTTCTCTCTCGGGTTCGTCCTCCTGTCGGGAAACAGAACGACAATCAGGCCGGACAGTATCTCCAGGACACCTTCCAGTGTGACCGTATCTTCTTCGAAAATCGCACCCTCAAGCTGAGGACGGAGACGCATAGCCTCCGCAACCTCCTCGACCGTTAGCAGACGATCTGCAAAAGAAAGCCACGTCAGCGCCCTGTGAGCCGCTTCCCAACAGTCTTCGTCAATTCCCGCGAGCATTCGTTCGTACGTCTCGTCCAAGTCTATGGGCAGCGAGGTCAAAGCGCGCTCGATCCTGAGTGGGGTCTTATTAACCAGACGTCTGAGGGAGTCCAGCTGGCAGAAAGCCCACCGAAACCTGTGAAATCGTTAGTACAACACTTGACCGACACGGATTATGTGAAACCTGCATCCCGTCTGCTTTCTGTCCCAAACGCTGTGCAATCAAGTCCTTGCAGTGATGGTCCAGCCGCCGGAACTTTATATCTGTACGAAGCTGTGCTTTGATGTACTGCTCAATGTCCTTATCGACATGGCTGGATGAGATTGAGACAGGGTGTGCAGACACGGAATCCATGAAAGCCACTATATCCTCTTCTCTGCGGCTTGTGACCAGAAACTTCACGTTCTCAAGCGTGTTCATCAGCCGCTCTAGACCTGTGTAGAAAGACGATCGGCAATCGTTATTGTCCGGGCTCTCATCAAGTGCATCCATGGCCAAATAGACGTCGCCCAGCTCGTTGCACGTGGATATGAGAACTTCTTCGAGCTCCGCGGTCGTGATAGATCGACGTTGGTAAGCTCGGCGGAGGATTTCGGCAGGCTTACGCTCTTGTGACAGCTGTACCACAACCGCGCGCAGTAGGGCATCGTACGTCTGTTTTCGGGGATCCGAGAAGGTGAAATAGAAAAAGGCCATTGAAAATGAGGGATTTCCGCTGCAGTACTGGCGGAGGTCTTCGATGATGGTAGAGCAAAGCACAGTCTTGCAACAACCAGCTTTACCGTACAGCCACAGTAGTTTGCTGGTGGAGTTCCCGGAGCGCCAATCAGTGTAGTCCGGGCTCGTGAGAAACCAATCACCAGTACCAGCTTGGTGTCGCTGACGGGCAGCATTGTGGTCGACGTCGAAACCCAGAGGTAAGAGCCAATCCAAGGTCGATTGACGCTTCTCCTCTTCCTCAGCACTAAGTAAACGCCGCACGCCCCGGCTAGTTCGCTCGCCCTGATCTTCCAGGCGCTGGCTTCGAAGCGCTATAATTTCATTCACGCCGGCCACTGCCTGCAGAACGTTCTTGTTCTGCTTTTGCACAAGTGCGACGGCGTCTCCTACGTCTCGAACGCTGGCCGCAATGCTTTCGATCTCTCGTCTGGCTTTGTCAACCGATTCCCGGGTCATGGCATGCAGCTGTTTGCTTGTGGAAAGGTCCAGCAGCTGAACAGCGAGGCTGAGCTCACCCAGCAACTCCCCAACGGTCTCCTTGAGCTTCACTAGCGTGCTAGACTTGAATGGGTACGTCAACCTGAGCAAAGCCTTCTTGGCCTTGTCTGGGTCGCCGAACTTCTTCCACTTCTTCTCAAGCTTCTTAACACCATCATTGCAAGCACCGACACACTCTATAACCCTCTTTCTCGTGTCGTGATCCAGCGTCTTGTCTGTCAATATAGGCTGAATCAGTTCAAGCGTCTTTTGCAGACTTTCCATCGAAGTAGCAGCAAGCTTCACATCTTCAGGACAGTCGCTCCATTCGCCGTAGTACCATAGGATGCCTTGACATACTTGCACACCTAGTGAGATCACTCCGACAGCGGTTCCCAACACATTCTCTTGGTCAGATAGCAAGCCTTCCGAACCACGAGTGACCGCCAACGAGGGCAGAGACTGGAGCAGCTTGCACTGCTGCCCACGTTGTAAGCAATGGAGGTCGACTGTGGGGCGCCGGTGTTGCCCTACGTGGGGGCCATGTCGACGTGGCGAGAAGATCGCTGCAAGGATCAGTAACAAGCTCCATACGTAGCCGATTCGGCATCTCCAACGATACCGGAATGCAATCGGCCGCTGGAGAGCACATCAGAGCGTAGAAGAGCGAGCGAGTGGGCTTTGGACGGAACAGTCCAGGCTTCTCAACACCCCATCTACACTCCTCGTCCCCAAATACTCGCTGCGACCTCCAGCGAACAGCAGAACGTGGCAATATCTAGAAAGCATGAAACATCGTGAGCTGCCGTAATAGAGCCTTTCGATGAAATGACGAAGGCTGCTTCTCTTGGGCTTTTGGCTGTACCAAGAATGGAAGGCATTCCGCAGATTCGGAGCTGGATGCGGACAAGTAGGAGGAACAACAGACGAACGTAGTCATTGTAATCGCAGTCGTACATCAAAGTTGTCAAAGGGCCAGGTTTTGATTGACGGTGATGCCTTGCGTTTCGTTATCTTCCACCGCCGCCTGCTCAGTCGTTATATTGCCAACCAGTTCTTTCCCTCCACGACATCCAATGCAATTCTCACATGGTAGTGCACATATCGATCAACTTCCTTGCCACACCAAGCAGCAATAGCCTCGAGAGTCACACCATGTTCCGGAAGTAACTCGTCTAGCACTTTCCCGGGCGCATGGGCGGCAGCGGAGTGTATAGGCGTTCGTTCCGAGCACTGATATGGGCTCCATGATCGAACAGGATCATTAGAGTAGTTGGTGGACGATTGCCCGAGCAGCACAAGAAAGTGCAGTCTTTCCGTTCTGCACCGGAAGACAGGAGAATATCGACAATGCTGTCACGGTCATTGCTATGCTTGAGAGCTTCGATCAAAGGAGCTGCCCTTACCATGTTCTCAGCTGAAGGCTTTCCTTCCGTCGATTCGTCTCACGCTTGCTGTCCCATCGTTCGCAGGTGCAAGTCTTCGGCATGCCGAATTCCCTTGCATTGGTGCTCGCTTGCCCCGGTAAGATTGGTTCCCCCTCAATCTCGCCTTCGCTATGAGATTCAGTGCCGCAAAATCACCCATAGCCCACCTCGCTCTGGCCGGCTCGACATCTCCAGTTTTACCACAATGCAATCGGCCGCTGGATCGCGCACCAGAGCCAGTAAAAGAAAGCGATCTTTGGGGAATGCCCTATTCTTTTCAACATCACACCACTAGTTCAAGCTCCCGTACAGGCCTTTGTTCGCTTTGCGAAGCTTGAAGACTTCGAGGGCTCCGTTCTCCGAAGAAGGTTAGTGCTAGGCGTGTATCGTATGGTGCTCTCATGATCTTGCTGTAGACTTGTCTGCTCAAGACCAGTGCGGTTATGGAGAAAGTTAGCCTGGCCGGCTGCTGCACTCTCCGACCGGACTCCTCACGCACAGGCACCGGACGTGGCCTCCAGCGGACAGCAAATCGTGGCGTTGCTCAGAGAAGCATTGCACTGGGACTGGAGTTTTGGAAGAGAAAAGCGCTGCGGAGCGCCGGTCGTACAAAAACGCTATTACTCCATCGTGCCATGCTCGCAAAACGCTCATAGATGCCGTCCACCCATTATGGCATATGCCAATCCACGTTTCATATGCACAGGTAATGATCCCGAAGCAGCTAATGCACCCAAAGACACCCAAAAGCGTACTCCAGAATACCTGCACCGCGAGCCGATCTATAGCAAGACACTAGCCAACTGAAGAGACTCTTGAGGCTCGGATATACATCGGGAAGCTCTACGAGTGAATTGGGCAGGTGTAGGCTTGTAATGGATTGCCCTGCGTGTGTACCGGGTCGCTCCGGGCGTACATTAGGCAGCTCTAGGGCGCATCGGGTTGTTTCAAAGGATGCGTCGGGTGGCTCGAGGGGTACATCGGGGCGTTCAAGGAGTGCCACGGATTGTCTACGGATTGCGCCGGGTCACTCGAAAGGTGCGTCGCGTTGTTGAAGGAGTGTATAGGGACCCTCTAAGACTCTGTCGGGTCGCTCCATGGATGTATCGGGCTAATATTATCGTCGTAAAATGGTCGCGTAAGGTCTCGTTCTCCGTCTCTACTCCTTCCACTGTTTCGAGCCTCTCCTCTGGTCTCGTCTACAGCTTCTTCGCCTAAGGGCTCCCTCCTCGAGCGCCCGGAAGCGTCTCTCGGTATGATTAGGGCCGAAAACTTATGGAGACACCTTGATTACCGGCAAGCCGATGACTACGAGACATACGCAAGCATGAAGGCTTGAACATATCTCGTAGACCTTAGACCGATCGTCAACCCTGTGGAATGCCGCTCCCGCGCGAAGCTGAGACTTATCAAACTGCTCAATATCCTCATCAACATAAGCGCGCCGGATCCCGAGCGCATTTGCCTGCGTTAAGGGTATGCTACGGTGTCCTCTTCCTTGCCGTTTGTGACTACGACGATAAGGTTCTCGAGCGCTGCCACCAGTGTAAAGTAGGAAAAGCAAACCTGGAGACCTGTGTCATACCGTATAAGCGTACATCGATAGTTGCCACTGGCGCCTTGCTCGTGTGACTGGACGCGAGTCCGGCTGTGATCGGCTGGTGGTGTGAGAAGGTATACCCGTGGTGAATCAGAGAATCCGCCCAGGCCAGTCGTGTACCAGCAGGGGTAAAACGCATCATAGGAGATTGATACGACAGAATGGTCGTGTTGAACTCAGCAGGACGTCTCATCAGGCTGCGAGGCTGTCCAGACGCGGATTTGGCCGCTCGATTGACCGTAACTTCCGAAAGCAGCCTGATGCATACTTTGCTGCATAAGAACGATCCAGATCCTATCGTTCAGGATACGCGAACGCGTGGAGTCCATCACGGCGCGCGTTCCAGGGGTCGCCATCTTCACCAAGTACCTTAGAGAGAGGGGTGATTTGAGAAGACGCGCTCGTCGTCGCAGAGAGAGGTGCTCTACTCACAACGTTGTCATGAGGCAACAACACTGCTCGTGTAATGGTGAGAAAGCAGATCGAAGGCAAGAGATCTCGGCAGCCATTGTCTTTCATGATCTCAAGTCTTGGCATTCTCATTGGCGTCATCTGATAAGTGCCGCGGCGTCTTCCGCCGAACTCGGGCGGAATTGTCCTGAGATCAAACCACTCTCTTCGCAGATCGCTCTCCTAAACCACACCTACTTTACTGTCACGACTCTCTTCTCATACATTGCATGTACATTAGAGCCATCAACACCAAATCCAGCGCTTCCTCATCACCACGGCCGGAACTTCTGGGACGCGACGTACACAGCGGCGCTTGGCCGCAACTTGCATCTTATCAGATCAAACTTGGTACGTCCCTTTTCAACCCCCACCAATCCGCCTACCATGGCCGGCGGCAGGATGTACGGCACGACATCATGCAGCTTTCTCAACTGGACGAGCACGACATCGCTGCGCGGCAGCGTAGCTTTCTAGACGTCCACGCGCCATCTCAGCAGTCATCATCTTTTCCCAACACTTACTCACCATCATGGCGTTACAGTTCCACATCCACGGCCAGCGCAACGATATCACCCTCGGCCAACTCCCGGTACACAATACGCAAACATCAGTGACCGGCGCTACGCCCCGCCTCTAAAGATGACGACCACCACGCACACCACACACGCGGTAGACGGCCGACGACATAGCATATCACACTTTGCTCTCGGCCAACACCGACATAAGAGCATACCCACCTGCGCAACAAGCCATCCAGACGATCCGATACCGAAAGAGCCATTGAACACACCGCTTCTGAGCGTAACACCACAATTGAAAGCGAAGTACAGCGCTATGGCGAGTCCACGATCAAGCGGCGAGAACGTGGGCGTCATTGAGACGGATAGCGAGCCTTTTGATTCGGATACTACTGCTTCAACGCCGCCGAGCGAGCCGCAAGAGATGGCGGACAAGCTTGACGATCTGCCGGCATTGGGACATCAGCCAGAGCGGAAACGGAGAGCAAGCACGACGACCTTTGCCACCAATACCGAGGACATTAAGAAGTTGCTCGGGAATGGCAATGGCACAAAGTACCTGCAGAAGTGTTGCTGCGGGGACGGGTGCTGTATGCTCGAAGCGCTTCCCGCAGCAGAAGGCAAGCCAGAGCACATCTTTGTTACACCGCCGCAGAACGAGGCTTTCCGGTTTCTGAACCTCAACCTTGGCTCATTAACCCTGAATACCGAGCTTACGAAGATCGTGGACCCGCCAGAACGGAAGATCGCATTTAGCTCGGTACGGAAGGAGAGTATTGCAGAGAAGTTCCCGGAAGAGGCGCGGCATGGACACGACGAGAGTGCGGTGAATGTGTACCCGCCTACGTACATGAAGCCGCATCCGCCATATGACATCTACAGCGCGCCTGTATATGGCGCGCGAGAGTTGACCAAGCCCGGAGCAGAGAAGCGGACGTTTCACTTCGATCTAGATGTCACGGACTATCCCGAAGAAGGCGGCGTGGACTTCAAAGTCGGCGGGGCCGTTGGTGTATGTCCACCAAATGACCCAGATGTCGTGGAGGACATCCTAAATCAGCTGGGCGTACCGCGCTTCCAGCGGGACAAGCCCATACGAATGCATACTGCAGGCGGAAGATGGCCAACCATCTGGGGTGATGAAGAGGCGCGGGAGCTTGTCACCACAAGGCGGGAGATTCTGACATGGACACTGGACATCTCTTCCGCACCACCTACGAAGCCTCTCTTCCGACTGCTCTCCGAGTATGCCGAAGAACCGAATGAGAAGCAGATTCTGCTATTTCTCGCTTCAGCGCAAGGACAAGCCGCTTTCTGCGATCTCCGGACTGGCGCCTCTATTACCTTGCAGCAACTGTTGCACGCTTTCCCGAGCTCTAAGCCGCCGCTTGAAGCGCTATGCACGGTCGTCAACCAGCTTATGCCGCGCTTCTACTCGCTCTCCAATGACCCGCACGTCTCTTCCGGCCGCGAAGGACTAGCAGGGCGAAGACTGATCGAGATTGCGGTCACAATTCACGAGACTCCTGCTTTCACTGGCGCAAGTCGGACAGGTGTCGGCTCTGGTTTCCTAGAACGGGTCGCATCCAAATTTATGGCTGCTGAGGAGAAGGCGGAGAAAGAAGGTCAAACAGTCCCTGGCGTAGCAGGCAGGAAACTGAATCTGCAGGTGCCAATGTTCCGCGGCCTCATGTCTAACCCTCTCTCTCGCGAGTTTGCCTCCGACGGCCCTATGGTCCTCATAGGCGCCGGAGTAGGAATGGCGCCCTTCCGCGGCTTCATCCTCAACCGGCTCAAGAACGCCAATTGCGCGAACAAGATCTGGCTCATCCAAGGCATCCGGGATGCAGCCCTTGACGAGATCTACAAAGGCGAACTTGGCGCCCACGAGAAGGATGTCAAGAGAGTCGTCCAATCCCGCGCCAGCAAACCACCGCCTGTCTCCACCGAAAGCCCGGCAGTAGTCGATAATAGCGACGACGACGACGCAGCTAAAGTCAAACCTCACCATCCAGATTCCGAGAAGACGGAAAAGAAGGTTGCGAAGTACGTCCAGGACGAAGTTCGCATGCAGGCCGACATAGTATGGTTCGTCATCAACTCCTCAGACGGCAGGCTCTTCGTATGCGGATCGACCAAGGGCATGGGTGAAGGCGTGGAAAGCGCTTTGATAGATGTGGCCATGGATAAAGGCACCTTGAGTGCGGAAACAGCGAAAGAATTCTGGGAAGCTAAGAAGGCTAATGGGCAGTATGTTGCTGAAACCTGGTAAACACCCGAGGGTGCGTTTTGGGTGGATGGTGGTATAGGACGTACTTTGGCTATCTTTGAGCGCATTGGGCGCTTTGGAATCAGGCTTGTGCATATGGTATTGGGATGGGGTGGCATCTGTGAGCGTTCGGCGATGGGCATGCGAGTTGCGGTGGGTTGATAGCGTTCTTGTACAGCTGCAGCGCATTTGTCCTTGACTCCCAACGACTCGGATTTCTCATAGCAGCCGGGAGGACGACACATCAGCACGAGGACTTCCTGGTCGAGTTCGTTGTGCCGACGGCGGACTCCGGTGATGCAAACGTACGGTGTGTAGATCCCCCCAGGACATCGGAGCATTACAATCGTGTTTGTAACTGTGTTTACCAGAAGCAGATTAGAGTCTGGGACTAATGTCGCCATAAGCGAGGGGAGATATTTGCCGATCCAGTGCACCCCACATCATGTCTCTCTCTCGCTTCTGTCTTCGTAGCGCACATCGAGGCTTGAGTTGCTTCAGCAGTGAAGGAGCGGGCGCCTGCGTTAACGAGACATCGCTCGGACATGAAGCATTTTGACCTCATGCTGCATGAACCCGCATTCGTGTAACTGCTGCATGCAGTAATCGCCTATATATCGGTTGGCGAAGTCGAAGCTACTCCACAGGTTAGTGGCAGCACTACAGACCGGCTTGACAGCTGTGGAAAGCTTCGCATCAAATCGATGTGCAAGCGATCCGCCATTGATCTGCTTCTAGGCTTGTACACCGATCTTTTCCACTCGAGTATGCACACTCTTCGCGATCGCATGGCTATGGACTGGCTTCTCGGACTTGTCGCTTGTCTTCCAAGCCACCATGCACAGGTTGTGCCGGGCCTCCAGCATCTCCAGATCTCCGGCCCATCGGTATACACATAATGTTCAGGTACGGATACTCGCAGATCGCAGATCAGTCATCCCTGTAATCCAAAGCTCCACAATGGAACGGATCTATACCGAGAGCACGTCTAGGACGAGTCGTCATGGAGCCAAACTTCTGCAGCTACTGCAGGTGTCCAAGTCGCTCGACCGGCGGACTAGGCCATACTGTCCCAAGCGAAAGGCCATGGTCTTCACCGAATCGGAAGATCGTGGCTGGCAACACACGCAGGCCATCGAATGCTATCACCATATGACGTTCATGCAATGAGGTAGAAGTGGGTTGGGGTCCATTGTGTCTGTGGATATATATAACAACATCCCGCGTCGAACGTGTAGGGGAACCTGACCTTTTGATACCTTACGACCGCAGTAGCAGATCCCATCCGTGTACTTCAGAACCCTTATCGAAGCACCTTATCTCACACTGCCAAACATGGACAGCATTGTCATGGACTCCGGACTGACGGGGCTCACACCTGAGAAGAAGCTACAGATGCTGAAACTCAGCTCGACACTCGACCGTGATACCTTCTCGGAGCCAGGCGACTACGCTGAGGGAAGGTCGTTCGACAGGCATGGAGCAAGGAGCTCCGCAGGAGCACGTAGCACGATGCGTACCACCACTCGCAATGCCAGTACATCTCGGCGGGCAAGCTCAGTTCTCAGCACCCACCGCAGCAAGATGTCTATGGACCTTACAGCCCAGGCTGAGACCAAGTTTTTTGCGCTGATGGAGTCTATGTCCAAGGCTACAAGCGAGGCGTCTTCCTTGAAGGAGTACTGGTCCCGGTTGATGGCGGATCGGGAAGCTGTTGCTCGCGAGAAGGAAGAATTGAGCTCCCGCATTGAGGAAGTCACCGAGACTCTTGAGCAGAATCAGAACCAGCATCATCATCATGGCCGAGAGTTGGGCGAGAGGAAGAAGGAGGTTGAAAGGCTTCTACTTGAGCTTTCCACTTCCCTCAGCAAGGAATCCGAGCACAAAAAGAGGATTGCCGAGCGGGACCACGAGGTTGAGCACGTTCGTCAGGAGCTCCACGAGCTTCGTATGACTGTTTCTCGTGTCCAGATCGATTATGACAGAGTCAAGTCAGACTACGACAACGGGGAGCTGAAACTCAGAGCTGCCGAGGGCGAGGTGAGTGCTATAGCAACCATGAATGATCGCTCACCCTCACCATCACACAACCTCACCATCACACAACAGTGCAATACGGCTAACAACATCTCAGCGTGACAGTGCGCGGCAGGATGTCGACAGGTACCGAAGTGAGCACAGGGCACTGACTCGCGAGTACACCGAGCACAAGAGTCGGCACAACGAGGTCACCTCCGCCCTTGACCTTGCCCGCAAGGAGGTCTCGGTACTGATGGATCGCATCCGTAGCTGGGAAAGGGAGCGCGAAGAGTATCTTCATGAGAAAGATCGTTTGCAGGAAGAACTTCGCAAGGCGAACCTAAGGGCTGACGATGCTGTTCACGAGCTCTCTTCGATGACTGATCGATTCAGCCATCTTCAGCGCGAAATCCTCAAGACGAAGGAGACCATTCACTTCATTGAGTCCGAGCGAGACGAGCATGCATCTACCATCGACCGTCTGCGTCACGAGATCAAGAGTAAGGTGGCCAACGTCGACGATGCCGAGTCACGGTATGCCGATCTTATACTTAAGTTCGAGAGAACAAAGAGGGAGTTGGTGAGCTTTGAGGACAAGCACCGCGAGCTGGAGTCGCTCAACACCGACCTCAAACGCAACTCCGAGAGAGTGTACGAGGAACACCGCCTGGTCATCATTGAAAGGGACCAGCAGAAGGATGAGCTCGATGACGAGCGCCGAAAGATTGCAGATGCTCACCGTCAGAACACTATGCTTCAGGACTCCCTCAGCCGTACGGAGACCACTCTTGGTGAGGTTCGCGCTGAGGTCACCAAGACCCTGGAGCGCATTCGAGACGTCGAGCGCGAGCGCGATGACGCCAAGGACAAGCATGCCCACTTCCATTCCGAGCTTAACGAACACAAGGAAATGGTTGTGCTTCTGCAAGGTCAGATCAGGTCTCTCAACCACGACAAAGACCACGCGCATCGCGAGCTCGACGAGTTCCGTCAAAAGTATGATGAAGTTACGGAGGAGATCACCGAGTACAACAATGGCAGCAGCGAGATCGAATTCGAGATCGAATCGCTTCGCACCATGTTGTCCGAGGCTCGCGAACAGAAGGAACGTGCCATCTCTGCTCGCGCCTCTGCCGACCGCGAGAGGGACGAGTATATGTCGAAATACGAAGACAAATGCCGTGAGATGGAACGTTACGAAGAAACCATGAGACAGAGTCTATCTGCTTCCGCCAATGGTGGGAGGTCGTCTTCTGTGCGCATCACTAAGACTAGTCACAGTGGTGGGCGTTCGCAGGGGCATGGCTTCATGAGCGAGGATGCTGACGGTGAGGAACTTTAGAGGCCACTTGGACTCCGACGTAAGGCTAGTCAAAGCATACTGGGCAAGAAATTTCGTCTTGTACGGAGGTTTCATGACTTGCATCATTGTATGATAGTGGTTCTTCTGAGGGTCGACCGAGGCTGCGTAACGGTGTTCAGCAATAGTAGTAGACACCAACAGCTTTCGAGACCCGGCAACATCGAGAGGAAGCCAGTCCTTGCATGTTTCTGTCGCTCGTGTCTGCGATCGTCCAGCTCATGTTAAACGAAGGTTGCAATACAATGCGCACTCAGGTGAGTGGTCATGCCCTGCAAAGCCTGCACCACTCCTCTGTTGCCGTCTTGTCTGTCCTCCATCCGTGCATTCCGCCATCCGCTCTTCTACAGGACCGTCGCAATCGGCAAGCCGGATAGATCATCCTGAACAAGCACCATCGTGACCCAGTTAAAATATATGAGTCATCTGCCCAAGTCGGCTCTTTCCAGGCCGGCATACTAATATACGCTTCCGCATGCTACGGCAAGTCTAACAGCCAGCGCCTTTGCGTTGCTGCCCCGGTCACCTTTACGAACGCCGCTAATGGTCTTGATTGCGGTCGATGCTTCGGATGAAGTTGAAACAACCAATCAAAGATGCGAGGTGGACGTGTTCATTCGAGAGAAGCGTCCTTTGCCGTTGAGCCATGTTTGGGTTTGCCGGGAGAGGCCGTGGGACTGTGTCTTGTCGGAAAGGCGCGTTGAAGAAAGGAATTGCCGCTCCTCTGTGTTGTCCAGAACAGCATTGGAGCCTGCGTAATGGCCGATGGGTGCTGCAAGGCACGAGTACGGTGCGATGGTCATGGGGAGATACAACAAGCCCTTCGAAGACACGAGCAACGGCTGAGCAGCTGTATGATCCGCTCGTGCGTTGGAGAAGCTTGCGGCCGAGCGGCGCAAAGCGACAACGTCTTCCGCGCCCAAGTAGAGGCCTCAAACTCGGACCTTCGGGCTGGAAAGACCAATTCACTCTCCAGCGCTCTGTCATCTCTCCGGCCTTTTGAGCCGCACCAAGGCGACGGGAGGCCGGCTATCCAAATGCCGCAACTTCGAATCGACAATGCCAGACGCTTCCACAAACTCTCGTGTCTTTGTAAAGCCGTAATTGCGGGCGTTCAGGTCTGGCGATAATCTGCTGAGTATCAAGCCAACGTCGGCTAGATTAACGTAATCGTCCTCATACGGATTACAGGTGTTGATTGCCTCTCTTATGCCATCGAGCGCCGCTTGATCCAAAGGCCTTCTGGCGGGCTCCATGGGAGCCATTGGTCCGAATCGTGGCAGCAAGGGAGGCAGCGGCCGGGAATTTGGAGAGAAAGGCGGATGCATGGCCATGACCGGCGGCTCAGATGGCGTGGTAGTGGTAGTGGTACTAATTCGTGCACGAGCTGGCGGAGAGGGGATTGGCGGCTCCTCAGGTTCGTCTACAGGCATAGGTAGAACATCAAGGTATACGAACTTGTTGCATGCCGCGACCAAAGCGCCGCTGGTGTACCCGCGCTTCCCAAAGCCATAGACCATCAAGCCTTGCTCACGGATGCGAGCCGCAAGTCTTGTGAAGTCGCTATCGCTCGAGACCAAGCAGAAGCCAGAAAATCGGCCCGTGTATAGTAGATCCATGGCATCAATGATCATCGCACCATCTGTAGCATTCTTACCTGTCGTATACGCGAATTGCTGTATTGGGATGATGGAGTGTTGAAGCAGGCATTCACGCCACGATCTGAGGTTGGGGCTCGTCCAGTCGCCGTAGATACGTCTCACGCTGGCGGTCCCATAGTTGGCTACCTCCGCCATGAGCCCAACGATGACCTTGGCGGAGATGTTGTCGGCGTCGATGAGGACGGCCAGGTTGCCTGCATTGTCGGATGACATCGTAGTATACTGGAGGATTACAGTTCCTATACAACAGGCGTAGTCGCCAATGGGATCCTGAGGACTGCTGTCGTCGCGTAGGATGTAGTACAGGAGACTCCACTACCAAACACCGGAGGCGTTCCTGCGTCCTCTTCGCCGACGCGTCGTAGCTTCCTTCTTAATGCGCTGGATGCTTCATACCCCGTACAGCGACAAGCAGTCTGTCTCAAGCCGGGCCTGGTGTACCAGAGGTACTTGGAAAGGCAGGGGTCATGACGAAACCATCCGAAAAGATAAGTGAACAACCGCGTTGTTTTCGTGATGGGTCAGGAGGAATATAGGATCGTTCACTCATCATTGGACTACTGAAGCTGCTCAACACCCAGAAATCCACCTAGCTAGCTATGCACCAAGCTGGCGAAAACATGCTTTACTGCTACATCCCCATCTCCCATGTATCCAGACGCTCGTCGTCAGTCACGATATCCATCCCTCGTTACCGCCGAACCCGTCGTGCGTTCCGCGAATCCCCTTGTCGACCGGGGAAAGCAGCCCGCAAGCCTCTTGAGCGCAGTCTGCAACGTCTCGTGAGACCGACTTGTGATCACCTGAAGGAACTACCAGTCCCTCTCCCAGACCCAGCACCTTAGAGCTACACCGGCGTGCCGAAAAGCATCTCTGTCCATCTATTCCACGCAATTCGAAAATCATTCCTTCATCACCTCACTGCTCTTCGGCCCCCTCCTCCTCAAATTCCACAAGCGCAGTCCCAGCTTTACACATATCCCCCTTCCCATGCACGATCCTCTTCACCACCCCATCCTGCGGAGCACGGATAACAGTCTCCATCTTCATACTCTCAATGACCACCAACGCCTGATTTCTCTTCACCTCCTGCCCTGCCTCGACTTCGACACGGAGGACTTTACAGGGCATTGGGGCGAGAACGGAGTTAGCTGCTTCCTTCATACCAAGAGCTTTCTCCGCCCATTTGGGGACGGCGAGTTGGAGCCTCGTCAAACGGCCCTGCGTGAAGAGGTCAAGCGCATGAGTCTCCGGGTCGCGGATAAGCGAGGTTTCGAGCCGGGTGTGCGGGAAGAAAGTCGTTAGTTTCTTCGCTATGGGGTCCCATTCACTCGTCACCTCATAAGTCTCCCCCCCGACACCGATCTGGAAGCCATTTCCGCCTGTCTTCAAGACCCTCACAGCGACAGCCTCATTCTTCACCGCCGGATCCGAGCTCATCTCGACAAGGCTGAACTCCCGTGGCTGCGGCGTATTGCCGAAACCTATCGTCTGCATCCCCAACTCTCCTCCTACTCCACCGCTCATACTCCGCTGCTCGGCTTCGTACAACCCGATAGCGGCCTGCACAAGCACCTCCTCCCGCACAACATCCTTCGCAAACAGCTCATCATAATGCTTCGGGATGTACCCCGTCTCCACCTCCCCAGCTACAAAGTCCGGAGACCGACAGACACGTTTGATGAACTCGATGTTCGTGACAGGGCCAACGATCTCGTACTCCTCCAACGCGCGCTCAAGTTTCTGGAGGCAAGATTTGCGGTCGGGAGCGGAGACGATGAGTTTAGCGATCATAGGATCGTAATGCGAGGAGACTTCATCTCCCTCCACGAACCCGGCGTCTATCCTCACGCTTTCTGATGGTGTAGGGGTTCGGAGATGAAGAAGCCGGCCGGTAGAGGGGATGAAGTTCATACTTGGGTCTTCGGCGTAGATCCTTGCTTCGATGGCGTGGCCTCTACTCTTAATTCTCTCTTCCACTTTCTGCTGAGTAAGGGGTAGTTTTTGGCCTTCGGCGATCAAGATCTGCCAAGCCACAAGATCAAGACCTGTAACCATCTCCGTAACCGGGTGCTCCACTTGTAGGCGAGTATTCATCTCCATAAAGAAGAAGTCGCCCGAGTCGTTGTCGAAGATGAACTCCACTGTCCCTGCTCCTTCGTAGTTGACTGCTAGGGCAGCTTGTCTAGCTTTCTCCCACAAATCCTGGCGAACAGATTCCGGGAGGTTAGGGGCAGGGCTTTCTTCCAAGATCTTTTGGTGGCGGCGTTGGATACTGCAGTCCCTTTCTCCGAGCGCGAGAGCATTCCCGTGACGATCGGCGAAGACTTGGACTTCAATATGTCTAGGAGTCGTGATGTACTTCTCCACCAACATCACGTCGTCTCCAAACGAACTCCTCGCTTCACTCTTCGCCGACTCCAATTGCTGCTGAAACTCACTCGCATCCTGCACGATCCTCATACCCTTCCCACCACCACCCTTCACAGCCTTCAACAACACCGGATACCCAACTCTTTCCGCCTCCTTCTCCAACTGCTGCGGATCTTGCTCACTCCCATGATACCCAGGCACACAAGGCACCCCAGCAGCCTCCATGATCTCCTTACTCCTACTCTTGTCACCCATAGCCTCTATCGCCTTCCATCCCGGGCCTATGAACTTCACTCCTGCTTCCTCGCATGCTTTTGCAAACCCTGCGTTCTCTGACAAGAACCCGTATCCAGGGTGTATGGCTTCGCAACCATGTTGCTTAGCTAATTCGATTATCCTGGGTCCGTTAAGGTATTGGTCGGTGGAGCCGAGGTTTATGGCGTAAGGAGATGACAAGGCGTGTTGGGAGAGGCGGTCTGGGTCGGTGTAGAGGGTTGTGGTGCGGATGCCTTGGGACGAAGCGGTGCGGCCGACGCGGAGGGCGATTTCGCCGCGGTTGGCTATTAGGATTGAGCGGAGGGGTGAGTGCTGGGTTTCCTGGGTGGTGGAGGGGGAAGTGGGGGCGGCTGTCGCATTGTGTCGTCTGGTCGCGTTGGCGGTATGCTTCGAGAGGGTGAGAGCTCTGCTGCTCAGAGCGCGGCGGTGGTGGGCTATGGAGCGCATGTTGCGGGCTCAATCTACTGCGGAACTGTAGTCGTCTGCTTCCTACCTAGTCCTTGCTATACAGACGACCAACTGCTACGTTGGCATGCTCAAGATATTGCTGGCAATCCGAGCATTCCGAGCTCTTGTATGCGCTCTCGGAGCCGCTTCTTGTAACCTTCCGAGAGTCGCGTCGGAGTGAAGGAGCAACCCGCAGTGCTTGTGTATGAGATCTCAGCTACAATGGACGCCTACAGAGGACATGTACAGCGCAATGGGACGCTGGATGTCTTGTGTTACGATCGTCTTGACATGAGATGGAGCTTTACACTTGGACAGCCGAGGCTACGGAGATACGACGGCGTTTAAAACACGCTCCCCAAACGGGCACCGACGACGAGGTCGCTTTCATATCGCTTCTCGCTGGCTTGCGCGCCTCGGGAGAATACGTATAATCAAAGCGACGCTGGCGCAGCCGGCGGTATCTGTGAGTTAACAAGTCAGCTTGCTTGAACCCATCGTGCATGCGCACTGTGCCCCTCTTCATCTGCAAAGACACGTTTCCTGCGGGCGCCTTGAGCGTGACTTCCCTATTCGCATCAACACTCACCACCTCCGAAGTGCTACGACCTGCGCGTAGAGGTAGCAGGAGTCTGCGATGCTGATACCGACCTGCTTACAACAACATCAAGCACCTTGAGCCTGTACACCTGGACACATACACCCAGACAATCCCTTTCAACAACCCGAACTCTACGTCCAGTCGCGTCGCGTCGCATCGCAACATCTCTGTCTCACCTCCCGAGCTCGATCAGCAATCTGAGGCTCCAGCAAGCAACTACCCGAGCAAGCACCATTCAGAGCGTAAAACCAAACTAAACCCCTCCCGCAATCCACCTTCCCTTCGAGCGGCCGCCGCTATGGGCGACGACTACGACCCCGATTACGATGGCGACTACATGGACTTCGACGACGGATGGATGTACGTCGAAGATGAATACGGGCTTGCGGTACGTCCCCTCTTCCCTTCGTCAGAGATCCAGGTCTCGGGAGCCTGCAGCTGCCCGATGAGACACCCAAACTACGGGGAAGGATGGCTGCGAGCTTCCGAGACCAACCCAGCGGCATGGAGGAGATGAACGGTCTGCTGATAGTACCTAGGATGAACTCGCAGAGGGCCAAGTCCCTGACCCAGGCTACGCAGGCACCAACCTCGAGATCACCCTGGAAGGATTTGAATGGGATCTCTACGAATACTGGGACGATCTGGAGTACGCAGACGACCCGTACTGGGATGGCGCCGGTCGACCTCCCAGCAACCTCCCAGCACCAGAAAAGCCAGGCCAGAAGAGAAAACGAGGAGTACCAGCAAACGGCGCGGCAGTAGTAGACAAGAGAAGGAAAGTCAGCGCCACCCAACGCGCAGGCGGAGGATTAGAGGACACGCAGATGGAGAACGTGATCTACATGAGCGCAGACGAGCGGTGCCGGCTCGTGTTACAGCCCCCACCAATGTTGAAGGGCAAGAAGACTGTCGCCTTCCTCGCAGACTGGCGAGAGCGGTTCGCGGGCAAAGATGGCGTGGTGAGGAAAGCGAGTATGCCGGCAGACATGCAGCGCGCAGCGCAAGCGAAAGACGAGGATACGCCGCCCAAGGCACGACACCACGACCCTACTGCTGAGGGAGGGGAGGAGGGCGAGGAGGAAGGGTGGGAGGATGAGGTTGAGGAGGCTGCAGAAGATCCTGGTGAGCTCGCTAATGCTTTGGGGTCCTTGGACCCGGAGATGCTGAAAGCTATCTTGAAACAAAGGCTTGGTGAAGCAGGGCTAGAGGGTATGGATGAGGATGCTTTCATGAGCAGTCTCAATAAGATGCTTGCCGGCGAGAGCGCAGAGGACGACGATGCTACGGGCGAGCTGGCGAATATGCTATTAGGCAAAGCGACAGCAGATGGTGGGGACGCTGCACTTTCGGGCTGGCTGTCCAAGGAGGGCGTCTCGCTCGATGATGATGCGGAGGATGATGATGCAGCCCCCTCGGTGGCAGCCGCCGACCTCCCAGCAGCAGATGTCATGGGTTCTGGGTCTGGGAGGACGACGCAGATGGCCATGCACTCCGCCTCCCCCGAAAGCAAGAGTCAAAACACCACAGAGCGCAAAACGAGCAACAAGAAGAGGAAGAAAGTCACTTTTGATGTCCCGCCGGAAGGGTCTGGTGATGAGTTGGAGTTCGCGAGGCCGGGGCCTTTGCCTACGCCGCCGAGTAGTGAGGAGGCTGGGGATGGAGACGCCATCGCTGCGCGTACAGGCAAAGGCAAGGGCAAAGCTGCCAAGGCTGTGAAGAGAGTTGAGGTGCTGGAGGTGCGGGCTACGCCTGATGCGCAGTTGGCGCAGGAGCTGAAAGGTGAAGTGGAGGCTGAAGTGAGCGACGATGGTGGTGTGGAGACTGCGGTATCTGAACCAGACGTGAGGCAGACGAGGAAACGTAAAGCTCCTGCCGATAGCAAGGAGGACGAGGCGTCCACTGTTAATGGTAGAGCAACGAAGGAGCCGGCTACGAGAAAGACTAGGAGTGCGAGGGCTAAAGGTGGGAAATGAACAAGGTCTCCGAAATGAGGACTTGAGGCGCGATGATAGGATAGTATGGACGCTCAAGTCCGTCGTATGGTAATCGGGCTGCGCTTCGCTCAACAACGCAATAGCATTGCGTACCTTAACCGTTCATGCTTTGCATACGTTCGACTTCACTCTACGGTATGATTCAGTAACTCATCGCCGACAATACCGTCGGTCTCTCTTCATGCGAGTCTAAGTGCCTACGGACCTGTCTGACCGTTCAGGGCGCCGGTTATTGCATCGTCTCGGTGATCTTGAACCGAGGATCCTCGACATTGGAGCTCGCCGGCTTACCGCCGAGATCTTTGATCCTGAACGCCACAGGAGCTGAGCTCTTGCATCGGCCGGCCTGCCCCCGGGTGTACCTTAAAGCTACGAGAGTGTTGAAGGGTTAGCCCGAAGAAAGGTTGACAAGCTCTCCGGATAGTCAAATGTTAGATGGATCCCTCGGAGGTTAGGAGCGAGTTGCTACTGTAGGAGAGACAAGCGGCAAGAAGGCAACGTTCATTGTCACCGACTTATTGAACGCCAATCGGAGGGCTGACATGTGAATGCCAAGGATCTCGGCCGAAAGCGGGCCGCTTACTTCTTGTTCGACCTTCATACTTTTCGGCACACGCGACTTCGAACGAAACCTACAACAGCGACAATCTCTGACATGTTGGGCACACGCGCCCGAAACGAGTATCCCATCCATCGAGACAAGCACGCCGTCACCGAGTGAACCGCCCTCAACATGTCTGCTTACCCACCGCCCAGCACTACGGCAACGATGGCGAACCGAGATAATCAACTGCTGTACCTGCTCACTCTTACACCCGAGGACGACTCCGACAATGTTTTTTATATCGACACGATGCTAAGTCCGAGCTCTAGAAGATTCCCACATTTACTGCAAGTCTGTCGACAAATCCGTGCCGAGGCTCGCCCGCTGTATTTTGGCATTACTGCGTTCAACTTCGACAGCTGGTCCCTCACCGACGACAAGGCATGCTACGTAAGCTTCTTCGACATCATTAGGGATGAAGCTGCCAAGTGTATCCGCCGTGTGAGGATCGCGGTTCCTGTGTTCAGGCGCGGTGAGTACAGAGACCGACGAGGACGGAAACCGTGGGTTGGCAGGCTCGTTGTGAGGATTGTTCTTGATGGAGGGGAGAAAGGTGGGCTGGGATTCGAGACGCCCGATGTATTGGATCGACCGCAGCCTGAGTGGAGCGACTCCGAGGATATGGCGGACTTGAAGGAGATGGTCAAGGAAGTGGTCGGGCACGAGTCTGATGGTAATGGGAGGAAGTCTCTGGGTGTTAGTGACTGGGTGGCATTGATGACGGAGGTGCATTCGGTCACCTGAACGGGCTTCGGTGATTTGGGAGGAGAGGAGACCTCTGTGGAGTGGTTTGAAAGAGAGCGATGTTTTACCAAAAAGTCGGGTGCCATAGTCTTTGGCGAAGAGATCTTGCGTTCCACAAAGAGGGCTCTCCCGCCAGGTCAACCGAACGAAGCCCTGTATACTCTTGTCACTTCAGCCATCGACGTCCATCGTCACGTTCTAGGCGTGCTGCAAAAGGTGCAAAAACAGTCGGCCTGGAATCGAACCAAGCATCCCGCTTCACCGTTCGGTTTGGAACAATCCTGTGAAGGCAACTCCGTTGAATCAGATCCGCGTACCCTACCGTTGGACCACAACTGCGAAGTACACTGGATTTTCGTCTGCCTGATGTAGTCTCTGCAGGGAGCAGCCGGCGTGAAGCCGAGCCGGTAGAAGTGCATGTGCCTTCTCCAAGTTGGGAAGAGGCAGGTTATCAATGGATAAGATACAGTACGACAAATTCATATTGTCGATAGGGCAACGACATTACAACGACCCGTCACAGGCAAGCTCTTCCGGCAGCGCAAGGCGGGACAAGTCTTATACGGCACAGGATAGTCGACTATCTCCATGATAAAGAGCATTCAGTCCTACGAGGTGCGAAGAAGTCAACTGAGCGACACTCGGCTTGGGCCATAGCCGAGGTCTCTGCTGTCATGCAAAAGACTGAGTGCTGCAGCCAGTACTCGCTCTGTCGAGGTCGTCTACGAGCCAGGTCGGCCGCGAGTCCGTCTTGCGAAAACGCTGGCATGTGAACGCCAAGCACTGCGGTGCGAGCCGCACTTTGCACCTTTCCAGCGACTTCTTCATCTTCGAAACGCACCGAAACTAACACCGATACCTAACACGGCCTCATGTACGACACAACACCACGTCACTGCACATCTCTGCTCCTTCACCCGCTGACACAATGGCGAATCACGACAACCGACTCCTGTGCCTGCCCGCAGAGCTCCGCAACCGGATCTGGGAAATCGTTTTCGCCACCAAATACGAGTTCGACATACGGTATCATGGCGGGCCTGCGCTCTATATAAGCAAGCTGGCCGCTGGAAGCGCACGAAGACTCCCACCTTTGCTTCGAGTTTGCCGACAGATACGCATCGATGCCCGACCTATGTACTTTGGAATGACCAGCCTTGCATTCCATAGCCGCAGATACGGAGCCGACGAAGATCTGGCATACCACATGAGCTTCTTCAATCTCATCGGCGGGAAAGCGGCGAGGTACCTCCGCCGGGTGAAGATGGTGGTCCCGCTCTTCGAGCATGAAGAGCGAGGTCCGTGGAAGTGTGCGTGTTACTTTGATCATCTGGACGTTAGCGTCGACCTTGACGGGAACGGGAGAGGCGAGCTGGGGTTTAAAGATTCACACTGTGAGTGGCACGCGCTGAAGACGATCGAGCGGTTCCGAGACCTGGATGCCAGAATCAAGGCTGCGGTCAGCCGCGTGGAAGACGGTGCTAGGGAGAAGCCGCTGAGCGTCGATGATTGGGTCGGGTTCTTTACAGAGGTGCATTCGCTTACCACGAGAGGCGGCATGGGTGAGGGATGGAATTGATCTACGACACGGTGGTGGGCCCCATGAGTTCGTCAAAGGAACTTGGTATCATGCGTTTGCTCCCTCCCAAGGCTATCGAAGGGATGGAGGTATCTGCGGATGGGGCGAGGCAAGTGATACATGCTCGTCTTGTTATTCGGACATATATGAGTTCGTCACGGATGTGCTTCATCGATGGTGGAAGGAAGGCGTGAGTCAACTCGCGAGTGGCACGGGGTAGTTGACAGATTCTGTACCTGTCTCCTGCTATCGTTCGCAGTTCTAACGACTCGATTCTACGACGTTCCAGAGCAGCCGACAAAGTCATTCCCAGAGGCACCGGTGTGCGTGATAGCACCAGCGTAATACCCATCAGTGCTGAAGACAACACGGTCGGCCCCGGGAGACCCTTTCCCACTTGTCAGATCGATCGCGCTACTAGCTAATGCCTTAAGCGCACTCACCTCCGGCGTATACGCCCGACTCAAGAATCGGAAACTCTTGGTAGGGACCTGGAACAGGGAAGTCGAAACCCTCGTAGTTCTGTGACGTTGGTGCATACTATCAGCGATGCCATACCAGATTCGCTGCGATACCTTCCTGTGCTTACATTGTAGGTATGCGGACAGTCGCTTGAGCCAGCCTCTTGGTTGTTCACATAGTCTGTATAACCCCGGTTTGCTGCCGCGCTGACTTTCGAGGAGGAGTAATAGTTGTTGCCGCATGTGGTGGCAGGCAGCGATTGCCTTGACACAAGAACGGGAGCTGCGAGCGCAGTAGCGGCCAGGTAGAGGCCGGATAGGACGGAGAAACGCATCGCGTCGGTGAGAGGAGCGGACGTCAATTTTAATGAGAGACAAGGAAGCGAAAGATAGAGGTCTCGAAGGCTACAGGCTGATGCTGCTGCGGCCAACTGTTCTCAGTCGTCGCGAATGAGTAAGCTCGCGAATACTTATATCGACCGAGTGTCGGCTCATTGCCTTTCGACAGTCCCACGCCCCCATAGTCTGGTTTCGCTCGGGTAGTGCAGATACTGCAACCACACTGATCCTGGTGAAGTCTGTGAGGTAGAAGCCAAGAGCTTTGTCTGCAAGATGTCGATCACAGCATTGGGTCTGCATGCTTCTCCGGCCATTGAGCTGTTCAGATCCTGCATACCGCGCAGTATGTCGTATCCTTACGCGCGAAGTCCAAAAGACAGTCCAAGGTAGTCCGAGGTGAAAGTGCCCAAGGAAGAAAGATGATCTGTCACGTGTAATAGCTCGACCGAAAGCTAGCTGTTGCAGCAACCAAAGAGAAGCTCGAGCTGAAGCACATGTCGTCTACTTCGAAGTATAAAGTTCCGCACTGCATTTAAAGGTTCTTACAAGGTCCGGCTCGGCGCATCAGGTACATCTTGCGCCTTCCACTGAAGTCACAGGAAGCCAGCTGTTGCTCGCCATGAGTGGTCGATCATCGTGACTTGCTAGCCAATATAGGAAACACACCGTCTTGCGTTCCATGCCAAGTCCTTCCATGTAGCCTGCACACTCCAAGATCGACAAGTTTGCAGGTTGAGGCTGTAGGACAAGGTGTCGCGATGATATAAGTTTTCACTCGGCTTGGAGGATTCTATTGGTACGACGGAGCCAACCAATGTGTTGAAAGTGTCGGTCGCCAGCGGAAGCATCACGCAAAGAATATCCCACGGACTCCGGCTAGGACGGAGGACAAGGAGCCCAGCTGGAACAAGACAGCAGGTGCGACTGAGGTACAGCTTGCCGTCCATCACATCAATAAGCATCTTCAAGAACCATCACGACCAGACCCAACCGCTTTCGGGACCGAGTCGATACAGCATGCCTGGTATGTCCCCGAGCCAGGAAGTGCTCAACTCACCCGAGTATGGAGTGCTCACTTCGTACGCTGCGAGCAGCGACCAGACTCCGGATGGTGCTAAAGAGCTATTCTGCCAACCAATAGAGGGCAAGTATACCACCACTTCCAACTCATCTGACATCGAGGAGCTACTATGGAGGGCTTGGCGGGCTTTAATTGCAGTCGCGGCCCGAACTCCGCATCACGGCGCAGGTCATCGAAGACTTGCGAAGCTGGTGGTCGACTTGCAGAAGCGCCCTGACTTGGAGAAGGACGGCCAGCCGTGTGTTGTGCAGAATATGACGGTCTGGCGAGATCTGCCGCTTTTTGGCTGGGAGATGAGAGAAGCGTGGAACGCTGGTAAGGAACATTATTCCCTACTCGTGGCCGTTCGCTGACTGTAAGGTAGCCGCTTCGGATGACGATGATAGCGAGACAAAGCAGAGATGGGTGAACATCAACGCTTGGACCGCGCGGCTGGTCGCCACTGCACATACGGATGCGTAGGATAGGCCAGACATGTCTCTGTACTGCATTTGGACGGTACGCACTGCGCTCGAAGAAGGCCAACAGCGAAATCCTGATGATACTGCACTTTCGGCTGCGGCAGTCTGGTTTGTCTATGCTGCACCAGCCATACGGGAGCTCTGCCAACAGAACAAGATCTTCGACGGAAAAGTGGCGAAGCCTGGAGCGGGCTTCCGCGAGCAGCAGTGGCGTGGCTTCACGGAGGAAAGATGGCGAACTTGGAGTCAAAGGCTTGTCGAACTGCAGGGCCGGATCTCAAGCCAAGAGACTTCTCGGCTTGTTGGACAAGCGCAGAGAGCGATAGGTGAAGTGGCAGAGCGGTGACTGCGGACTCCTTGAGCTTTCAAGTACTCGCGTCGACGATTGAGCGTCGATAGGCCTTGCAAAGCAGCGCAAGGAAGAACCTCAAGGCGGAGAAAACACAGTGGAGGTAGACACTCCCGTAGTTGCCAGCAATTTCATCGCGGGTCGGCCAAACGCTCTTCCCTCTTCTGCAGTCCGAACCTCATGAATGAACGCACGACCAGTGATAGCGCTTTTCCCTCATCGTCGGAGGCGGTGATTGCTTTCCAATCGTCGTCCATTGGTACTTCGATCGAGAGGCGTTACGGCTTGAACCATTCACGCACATTGACACCCCTACGTGCCGCCGCCAGGTTCCTGAGCCCGCTACTCGAAATGCGTCCCTAACCCCGAGGTCATGTGTCTTACCAGAAGACGCGTCGCCTTGTTGACAGGGCGGACCAAAGTGGATGGAGCGGTAAATCGAGGCAGAACACCAAGGCACTTGAACTCAGGAAGTCTCTTGAGGTCCGTCGGGCTTCGCGCTTCGGCAGGCCTTCCGGGTAGCAAAAGAAAAGACCTCAAAGCGAACAAAGCGTTCTGTCGGCGTCTGCTCTTAGGCGCGAAGCCGCCACCTTCCTGATACAGCCGAGTGTTCTCTCAAGAGGTCACGTTGTGAGCCATATATGAGCAGTCATGGAACAAGTGAGCCTTTTCCGGTGGGCGAGTGAGAGCAAGGGAACCTGGGAGAGCCGAGACAGAGTGAGAACAGTCGCCGGATAGCGACCGAAGAGCCATGGTAGGGTGACCTGAGCATGACATAAGGTCCACGTGCGCGGGGCAGTGAGCGTTTTCAAGGGTCCCAACAAAAGTTCGATAGACAGTTCAAACAATCAAAGAAGCAACACCTTTTTCACCATCACCTGTCACCACCACACAAATACTCTACGAATCCAATCCAACAAACAACATGACTTCATCTCTTGACCAGCTGAAGGCCACCGGCACCGTACGTTGTACCCATTCCCACTGCTTCCGGCGCTGCGAGTCCTCTGAGTGAGCAATACGTCTAACAACTCGTGTTTCATACAGACCGTCGTCTGCGACAGCGGTGACTTCGCCACCATTGGCAAGTACAAGCCTCAAGATGCGACCACCAACCCCTCCCTGATCTTGGCCGCCTCCAAGAAGCCCGAATACGCCAAGCTCATCGACGAGGCGGTGCAGTATGGCAAAAGCCACGGCAAGGACATCGCTGAGCAGGTTGACTCTACATTGGACTACCTGCTCGTGCTGTTCGGTGGCGAGATCTTGAAGATAGTACCAGGCAAGGTCTCCACTGAGGTGGACGCAAGATTCTCCTTCGACTACGACGGCAGCATCGAGAAGGCGCTACACATCATCGACGTAAGTCCAGGTCAAAGTTGAATTGGTGAAGCATATGCTGACAATGAGCAGCTCTACAAGGAGAGGGGCATCGAGAAGGAGCGCGTCCTGATCAAGCTCGCCTCGACATGGGAGGGCATCAAGGCAGCCCACACCCTCCAGACCAAGCACGGCGTCAACTGCAACCTGACCCTCATGTTCTCCCTCGTCCAGGCAATCGCCGCCGCTGAGGCCGGTGCCTACCTCATCTCTCCCTTCGTCGGCCGCATCCTCGACTGGTACAAGGCCAACACCAAGCAAGAGTACACCAAGGAGAACGACCCGGGTGTCAAGTCCGTGCAGCAGATCTTCAACTACTACAAGAAGTTCGGCTACAAGACCATCGTCATGGGCGCTTCTTTCCGCAACATCGGCGAGATCACCGAGCTCGCTGGTTGCGACTACCTGACTATTGCGCCGAACCTCCTCGAGCAGCTGTACAACAGCCAGGACTCCCTGCCACAGAAGCTCAAGTCTGAGGATGCGTCATCGCTTGACATCGAGAAGAAGAGCTACATCAACGACGAGTCGCGCTTCCGCTTCTACTTCAATGAGGACACCATGGCCGTGCACAAGCTTTCTGAGGGTATCAGCAAGTTCTCGGCTGACGCGGACACGCTCAAGGCTACTCTCAGGGAGAAGATTGAGAAGGCTTAAGCGCGTGATGGAAAGCAAGATGCTTTGTCCGCGTGGGACACGAACTAGACTGCTCACTGGCGTAGTGAAAGCTCGTGGATAGTAATGTCATACAGCTCTGGAAATAGATGACCATAACGAATGCAACTCCGCTCGTAAGCCTCTCGTCGCAAATGTTTCTCTGTGCGTCCATGTCTCTGTTCTTCTTCGGCGTTTCATGTTGTTTCCGAACTCGCTGCTTACGGAGCCATTCTCCGTCGAGTGATGTCAAAAGTGGGGTGCTGCTGAGGAAGGAGGGGCTCTCACTTCGAGTCCTTTCTGCAAACAACATCTTTCTCACGAACCACCGCGATACCATTGAAACCACAACTCAGACATCAAAGAAATAGAAGAATCATACAATACCGTCAAAATGGTCAAGGCAGGTACGTAACGAGCCTCCGGGAACTGGATTGGATAAAAGAGAAGATAGTGGGGCCTCGAGTAGCAAGAATGAGCATGTTTCCAAACGCTGTGAGACTGCCATTCGACGGCATATTGAAACAGGCACATGGCAGATACCACCAAGGTTGCCCTGGGGCTACACGGGCTGCGTCCCGCTGTATGGCACGCAATAGTCGAGCCGTGAACAACACCTTGGTGGTCGACTAGGCTCTGCTTATCAGTTCGGCATGGAGAGACTATACTTCGGGATCATTGGCTAATTGAACTGCAGTTGCTGTTCTCCGTGGTGACTCCAACGTCAAGGGTACCGTCACATTCGAGCAGGCGAGCGAGGGCGCCGAAACCACCGTGTCATGGAACATCTCCGGCCACGATGCCAACGCTGAGCGTGGAATGCACGTCCACGCCTTCGGCGACAACACCAACGGCTGCACATCCGCTGGACCTCACTGTATGTCACCCGCATTCGCCGGGATGCGAAGGACTGCAATAAGTAGGACGTTGTGCTGACCCTCCACGACAGTCAACCCACACAGCAAGGAGCACGGCGCGCCATCCGACAGCGAGCGCCACGTCGGTGACCTTGGCAACTTCAAGACCGATGGCCAGGGCAACGCTGAAGGCTCCGTCTCTGACAAGCTCATTAAGCTGATCGGCCCTGAGAGCGTCCTCGGCCGCACGATTGTTGTGCACGCTGGCACCGACGACCTTGGCAAGGGCGGACACGCTGAGAGCAAGAAGACTGGCAACGCTGGTGGTCGTCCGGCTTGCGGTGTCATTGGCATGTAAGTGCATTGGTTTCTGACGTGGGTCAAAGGATGGCAGATACTGACAGGGATCGCAGCGCCGCATAAGCTTGTCTTGACAACCCGACGAAGCAACGAATGGAGATGAAGAACGAAAAGCGAGTTTCATGAGGAGGCCAAAGAGCAGTACTCGTACATAGCACGTAGCAAAGGCCTTGGCCACTGCTCCTCAAGGTTCGAACATCTTCCATTGCTCCTGCCACCAGTTCTGCATTGCTCCAGCTACTATGCTGCTCTGATTCGGCGTCGTGTGGACAGCCGCGCACCACGCCATCCCATATGTCTGGTTGTGGAAGCTTGCAGTTCCGGCCTACGGCACCGACTGCAGGTAAAGCATGCACCGGCATGCCGATGCTAGTGTTCGCGGGCAAGCCGACGACTCGCCTACTCGACAACACGATCGTCCATTAATGCAAGCGTGTAGTGGTTTTGGCGGTTCGATTCATGGACAGCTTGAGCTCGCGAGCAAGCTCCATAAGCACGCCATCTGCGGCCTTCAGGGCTTGCAGATAGGCGCGCGTATCGATGGTCGCAACAAGGCGAACACTCTAGATATCAAGAGAATGGCTGCCGATACCCGGTGGTCGATGGCATACAAATAGCGAGCTCGATCCCGCAAACTCTTGTCTTCGTCCCGATCTGAACCTCCCACCCTCCGAAGTCTCATCCTCTTATACCAAGCCTTCTACTAGACATCGTGGCTCCCGTTGCGATTGACCAGACTCAAGACAGTGTCGTCGAGACACCTTTGAAGGCGAAGAATGGCCCAGTCAATGGCAGCACCTCGAGCTATGCTACCAACGGCCCTTTGAAGTCCACTGGCGCTCTCGACCATCTGGAGTCATTCGATCTGACGCCTGTCCTCGGACGCGAGTTCCCGCAAGCCGATCTGGTCGACCTTATGCAGTCTCCAAACGCTGATGAGCTGCTCAAGGAGCTCGCATACACGAGTCCGTCATCCCATAGATGCACCATACTGACTATTACTGATGGCCAGCAGTCTCATCCCGCGGCGTCGTCTTCTTCCGCGAACAAGACAACCTCACCCAGGACCTGCAGAAGCAACTTGTTCAACGTCTTGGCGAGCTTTCGGGCAAGCCCTCTACTTCAGGCATGCACATCCATCCAGTGCTGAACAGCGAAGATGATGTCGGCGAAAAGCGCGAGGCAGACAAGAACGTCAGCACCATCAGCTCCAAGCTCTTTCAGAAGATATACGAGAAGGATACGGAGGACACTGTGTGCTCCAAGAAGCAGTCGAGTAACCAGTGGCACTCTGATATCGCCTTTGAGCCGGTGCCGGCTGATTATACTAGCTTGAGGTTGACGCAGCTGCCGAAGACTGGTGGGGGTGAGTACTGATACAGGCCATATCCTCCGAGGTATGATGCTGATGGCTCTGTTAGACACGATGTGGGCTTCCGGCTACGAGATCTACGACCGCCTCTCGCCACCTTTGCAAGGGTTCGTCGAGAGCCTGACCGTTACCTTCGCCCAGCCTGGCTTTAACGCCGCAGCTGAGCGAGGAGGGTTCAAGCTCTATGACAAGCCACGCGGTGCGCCGGAGAACGTCGGTAGCATTCTGAAGGCCGTCCATCCAGTCGTCCGCACGAATCCGGTGACGGGCTGGAAGTCGATATACCCCATCGGAGCGCACATCAGCCACATCAACGGTTTGACGAAAGAGGAGAGCAAGAAGATGCTCGATTGGTTCCAGGAATTGTTGGTCGACAACCACGACCTGCAAGTGCGCTTTAGATGGCAGAATGAAAATGACATTGTCAGTGCACTCACTTTTTGAGCTCTTGGAGATAGCCCGAATATCTGCTGACACATGCGCCCACCGCTTCGCAGGCTATTTGGGACAACCGCAGCATGTTCCACAACGCCACATACGACTTCCAAGGTCTTGGAGACAGATTCGGTGTACGCACCGTGGGTTTGGGAGAGCGCCCGTTCTTCGACCCGAACAGCAGCTCCAGACGCGAAGCTCTGGAGAGAGATGGGCTGGATGTTGGGAGTCCATTCATGGCGAGGTAGTGGCAGGTATTGACAACGAGTATGATGTTGCGGAGGGACTGTCCCGATTCTTTGCTCTCTTGGTGTAGTGAACTGTGTCTTTCTCTAGCATATCATTCGTGTCAAGTATAGCCAGACTCTCCGCGCACTTCGTACCACTTGCCGGAGGAAACGCAACCACATGGCTCCATGCGGAGCCAGAACGATCTCGCCGCGCATCAGCATCTGTTGGCTTCCCAGGAACCTCTCAATAACATCCCCTTCGGACTGCCCTATGTCTTCGTAGGGCTTACTGCTTCCCCCGGCCCATTCCACCTTTTCGAACTCCTGCTGCATTCGGACTGCGGCGTATGCGATCTCCGTAAGCGCAAAGTGCTGTCCGACGCACAGTCTTGGGCCGCCGTTGAAGGATAGCAGCACCGAAAGCCAGATTTTAGTGCTCCCAGCGCTCGGGTGCGAAGATCGCGGGATCTATGTTGCTGTCTCGGTAGCCTGGTAAGGGGCTTAGGTAAAGATACTGGATTGAATAGATGGGGGAAGTGCCTGCCAGCACACCAACAGGCTGATCGCCTAGCGGTCCTCCACCGCGAGGCAAGATCGCATCCTGGAGTGAGTAGCGGACTCTGTATGGTACCGGCGGATGCAATCGCGGCATGTTGTCGGGATCTGCTGTCCAGACTGTCGGCTGGCCTGTTGCTGTGACCTCAACCGGTGTACCAGGCCTTGCAAGACAAATGTATAACACACTCATAGCGATCAGCTACTTGACGAGCTCCCTCCCATCGCCTCCAGAACATCGTCCAATATTGCCGTAGCACCAAATATCCCACCCTCAGTCCTTACCATCTCTACTGCCGCCTGATGCAAATGCTGCTTACTAGCCGCACAGCAGTCCTCCACTAACACGCAATCGTAACCCCTATCATTAGCTTCCCTCATAGTACTATGCACACACACATCCGTAGTGACACCGCACAAGAAAAGGTTCTTCACGCCCCTCACACGGAGTAAGAGATCGAAGTCCGTATTAGTGAACGCTCCCTTGCCAGGTTTATCCACAACCGGTTCGCCGTCTAATGGATAGAGCTCAGGGATTGTATCGTGTCCAGCTTCTCCACGAACCAGTAGCCGGCCTAGAGGTCCTCTATCGCCAATCCCGAGGCCGGAAGGGTTATTACGGGAACGGAAAAGCTCACGGGATGGGAGGTCCGAGAGGTCTGGGCGATGGCCTTCTCTGGTGTGGTAGATTGCGAATCCGGCAGACCGGCAGGCGGAGAGGAGGCGCTGGAGGTTAGGGATGATGGCGCGGGTGAGGGAGATATCGTAGCCTTGGTTTGAGAGGTAGCCGCCTTGTTCGCAGACTTTGGAATTGGTCAGATGGGGGAGATGGTACGAGAGTAGTTTGTTTGATGATTTTGTCTGGTAAGTTTTCAGGGGAGATACGTACAAGCGCGTTGCTGCAATGAGGTCAGGAAGAGGGCGTCAGATTTGACCAAGCAAGATTGGATAGCATCCGTCGGGGGATGGGGAGAACCCGAAGGTCGAGGCATTTTCTCAGCTGTGTCGAAGACATAGCTGGTCAAGGAACAAAGACGAGAGGAACCTCACTTACTGTACACTTGTGAGCGCGCATGCCAAGGTATACAAGTTCTGCTTAGTGCTTACCGCAATCTATGACTACCAATGCTGTTGTTTCTGGGCTGAAGGAACCTTCGTGAGGCCAAGTATGGGTCCGCTTCGACATAGCTGCCTTTATCCTACACCTCTGGCGGACTGTGTTCACGCTATATTGTCTCGTTGATACGAACACCCCGACGGTGCTGGTCGATGTTGATGTCTCTGTTGTGAAGAGTTCAAGTCACTGTTGGTTGCCTCGTTGTGTGGAGTGAACGCTGCGCCGGAACTTGCCGAGGTTCCTGAAACTCAAAACTTCAGCCTCCTTCGTCAATCCTCGAAGCAAAGCACCAAGTTCACGACATTTACTACGCATACCAAGCGTACACATAGCGACCTTCACACCGAACACACGTCAACAACCATGGACCGTAGTCTGGACGAGATCATTGGCGAGCGCCCAGTAAGCGCGACTGAGAGCTCTCACATATGGCATTGAGACTAATAGTATGCGCAGCAGAGAGGCGGAGACAGAGGCGGTCGCAGGCCACCCCCGACAGGACCGCGTAGTGCTCGCCCACCACCTCGGGATAGCCGTAGGGAAGATTACCCAAGAGACGGCGTTCG
>JAKLLW010000251.1:0-43434 GCA_022814695.1 Neocatenulostroma microsporum
CCTATGAGCAGACGTCATACGAGACGCTCGGTTCAGTTTTGAGCAGTGAGAGCATTGAAAGCTCCACGGCGAACTTAGTCCGGCGTTGATCTGCTTCTATTGTACCCATGTACACATACTTGTGTAGAGTATGTAATTGTGTACACAGCCATTGATACACATTCTACTTGTGTCAAGTCTATCGAAACGCCTCGTCATTGAGAAGGGAGCTTGTCGTCCTTCTCCTCCAACACAAGAAGTGCTGCTGAAGCTCCTGTATCGCCCGCGGGATTGTGCAGAGAGGGAAAGGCCCTTGAGAGGGACGACCAGCTCTTCAGCTGCTTTCTTGGTGGGCTTGCGGTATGTCAAGTTGCGGCAGAAGAACGTATACGACCACTCCGATGGAGACACTATGTTCAGGTGCTGGAGAAGGGATACAAGAGCGCGAGATACCTGCGGGATGTGTTGTCAAGCTTCGCACTAGCGTCTATCTCTTATGCCTAACGCTATCTCTATAATAAAGTCCCATCGTTCGCAGGCTCACATACTACATCGTCCACTAGCTAGAACGGAAACCCATCCCACCAGCTCGCAGTGCTCGGCTTGCCCATCTTCTTCGCCTTGAACAGCTCTTCTTCCTTCCAAGTCTCATCGCCTCTGATCGCCACCTTAACGGACTCTCTCTTCTGCACCTTCTTGCCATCACGACCAGACCTAATGATGTGGTCTACGAAGTCACCCATCGTCAAGCCCCGAGGTGTGGTGCTTGTAACGTCTTTCGCATTCACCTTCGGTTTGGGGCTGTTGGAGTACTTCATCTCGATGGTGTAACGCATGCTCGGGATTGGTGGCGAAGTGAGGTGCATCTTGCGCCACGAAGCTTCGGCGCGCAGTGTACTCGGGGTGGTATTCAGCTTATGTGGCCAGGAACCGCCCATGTAGTCGATAAATAGCTTGCTCAGGAACGGATTCTTGGTAATTGCAACTGGTAGTTCTGCTTTGTCGTTCGTGACGTAGATGGGTTCCGGGAGGGTGTAGGCTGCATCACATGTTAGTTCAAGCTGAGGATAAGCGGATGAAAATGCTTCTCACCACCTAGTGTCTTCCAGGTGCGCTTGACGGGCGTGTCGGTAGGCGGATGGAAGAAGAGCTGCTTCTGGAGCTTAAGCGAACCGGAGACGACATCGTGGAACATGTGTGAAACGCGCTGGCAGAGCAGGATGTCGATAGGTTCGAGGAGCGCGATGGTAGCTTCAAGGAGCTCGGTGGTGGCGAAGAAGCTTGCTGCCGCCATTGCGATACGTGGAGGCCGCGAGTATATAGTTGTGGCGGACGATGGAAGCAGGACTCTCACGAGCAACGAAGGGGAAATCGCTTTCATAAGGACTCCACCCGCTAGCGGCGTTTGCTAGTATCGACAGTTTCGTTTGCACGCTAGCCCAATCTGGCGATCCTGGTGCCTTCCGAGAAGAGTTGCCCAACTAATCCCAGCAAAACAAGTCACGATCAAACTCCACTCCAGTAGCCACCCCTTCAGCATTGCCTTTCCTGAAGCTTTTCACCTTACTAAGAATACAGTTTAGGACAATCATGGCATCGCAAATGCGCACGCCAACCCCGTCCGTCAAGTTGACCTTCCAATATTGTTGGCACTTTGCTGTCCTTGTGCCATGCATCACTGTAGATGCGATCGGAGGCGACGTCAGATACATTGCCATGCATGAATCGCTGCTGACATTCCACTTCGATGTGATCGTCTCACGAACGCAAGAGCTACCGCCGGGTCTCGTGAAGATGCGGTCGAAGAACGGAGTGAGGTTCATTGTGCGTTCGGCTGCATGGTCTTCGTCCAAGACCCAGCAACCTTCGGGCGCATAGTCCTCCGTGAGATCGATGACTGCCATGCTCGAGTTGGGTGTGTCGCTGTCAGTGAGGTCGATGACTCCTGAGCCGAAGTTAGTAAACCTTCAGCAGAATGAGCGTGGCGTGGGGCTTCAACCGTCATTACGATCCAGCTTCCATACCACCCTCTCACTGGCGTCTGCTTTCATAAAGAGCTTGCGCTGCATAACATCTGAGCGCTGAATGACAGCTTGCCACTGTTTCGAAACACGCTGCATTCTTAGAAGGCCCTTCGGCGGCAGATAGACGAGTATATCCTCGAGCAGCTCCGCGATGCCGAGAGTCTTGCTTGCTGCGTCCGCCATGGTGTTGGCGGTCGTCTCCGCCGTCGCTATGGCGATCGTCCGTCGCTGTGAGGCATATATACTGGAGGAAGTGATGTGAATATACCGGATGGATGTGACTCTACAAAAGGGATGTGATTGTGGATGTTCGTGAGCTGCGAGCTGTTCGCGCGGATAATGTAGCTCTTGTTTAGCGTGAAACCCTGCATGCCAAGCAGATCGTTCTTTCCCTTTCCAAAGAATTTACCTTGTGCTGCACACGACTTTCTCCAAAGAACGGGAGCTTCCAGCAGCATCTGCAGTCCGGTTCGAAGTGCCTTTCGAAGAGACACGAAGTTGGGAAGTTTCCTATGTCCTCGCCCACCATCTCTTCGTTGCTTTCAGGGGTACTCAAGTGGATCGTCCTCTCGACTGCGCTGCGACTCCAACATCAGCCATCATGGCCGGAGACTGGCCTACCCTGTCGGACGCCAGCGCCTCCAGCTCGTCCATCAGCGAGAAGAGAGCTGTCGCAGCACGCCACCGCAAACCACCACCCATGGCCGGCCTAGACTATTCCAAATGCTCCATCGAAGAACTGCAAAGCGCCGTCAAGCGCCGCAACATCCCATTTGCGCTCTCAGGTCCTGCGATCAGACACTGTCTCACTCGCGCGCTCGAGCGCGCAGACAACCGCATGCGCTTTCGCCTCTACGATCTCATTCCCGAGGTCCGCAACCACGTCTACGAAGCAATGTTGACCTTCTGGCGCGGCACTGGAGGCTGCACTCCTCAGATCCTCGCAACATTCTCCCAAGCATACGAGGAGGCCGCCGACATACTCTACACCAGCAGCATCCTGACAATCAAGATCCACAAAGTCAAAGTCCCTGACGGCGATCCAATGCTCTACGAATCTCAACATACCCTGCACATCGAGTGTGGAAGATTCAGCCATCCGATGACCATAGATGCTCAGCAACATGGGCCCATTCAACCTTCGCTATGACCATCGTATCTGCGCAAGTTCCCGGAGCTCAAGCTCGACCTGGACCTAGTATACCCAGTAGGCACATGGAACAACGGGATCGCAGACTGGCTACCAATCAGCGCCATCGTCTACTCGCTGTACCGCCATCTCCAGCGTAGCGGCAGACTGAGCAGCCTGACCATCGCAAGCAAGTCGGGCCTCCGTGATATCGAACGTCTGATCATCGCCTAGGAAACGATGCGGACTTGGGAAAACGGCAACAATGATATACACCGGATGAACATACACTTGTTGGGTCCCATCGCAAGACTGGCTGCTAGCTAAGACTGCAAGTTTGAAGGGTTTGCTGGCGGTCCTTCGACCATCCTCACACGCCTCCAAAACCCGCCGGGGGGACAGTCCGTCCGCAACGGCGATCTGATCGGCGTGGCGGAGTCACTGCACAAGGAGATCGATGTCTGCCGCGAAAGTGGGCGAGCTTTCGCGTTGATCCGCCAGAACCAAGACATGCTTGATTGGTTGTACAGCGACTGGGCAATTATCGTCAGGCGTCGGTTCGAGGGTACCAATCGGGCAGATATGGAGACGGAGCTGGAGGAGTGGGTGGCGGAGGTGGGTGAAGCGCTTGAAGACATCAGTCAGGACATGGATGAATTCCTTCCCCAGGCTGGAGGGTGGTGGTAATGCGGGCTGCCTACACAGATGCTCCACCGTCGTAAGCATGATCGGAGAGCTTGTCAATCTCTTTCAAGAGTCTTTTGAAAGTTCTCTGGCCAGAGGTACCGGCCGGCCTGCGCAACGGTTTCACTGCTACCAGGAGTCGCTGAGAAGGGCCGCAAGCTCCATTGCTAACGAGCCTCGGATCAACGCCGGTGGCTGGAGAACTGCGGAGTGTCCAGAGATGGATCGGAATAAAGCGCATAAGCAGCTGGTGGAATGCGTAGTCCCATATCGTACTGTACAGAAGTGCTGTACATCTCTCACCACACCCCCTCATCTCACACCCTCCCACCCTATTTCACCCCCCTCAAATCACTCCTCCTCTCCCTCTCCCTCTCCTCGCTCCTAACCTTCTCCTCCTCCTCCGTAAACAACATCTCCTGCGCACTCCACAACTCCGAATAAATCCCATCTCGATCCACCAACTTCTCATGCGTGCCCTGCTCCGCCACACTCCCATCCTTCAGCACAATAATCAAATCGCTATCATATATCGTCCTCAGTCTATGCGCCACAAACACACTCGTCCTATCCTTCTCCTTCAAAATACTGTTGATGTTCCCCAGCAACATTTGCTCTGTGTGGGTATCTAGAGCGGAAGTCGCTTCATCGAAGAACAATAAGGGCGGATCTTTGAGAATAAGGCGGGAAACGGCTAGACGTTGTTTCTCCCCGCCGGAAATCATCATGCCGCGTTCGCCGACTTGGGTGCTGTAGCCTTCGGGGAGGCGGGAGACGATTTCGTGGACTTTGGCTCGCTTTGCGGCGGCCACGACTTCCTCGTGGCTGGCGTTTATGTTGCCGTAGCGGATATTGTGTTCGATGGTGTCGTTGAAGAGGGGGGTATCCTGGGGTACGACGCCGATGCTCTTCCTCAAACTCTCGAGTGTGACGTCGCGGATATCCTGGCCGTCTACGGTAATGCGACCGAATTGGACGTCGTAGAACCGGAATAAGAGGCGCAAGATGGTGGATTTGCCGCACCCAGATGGCCCGACGATGGCTACCTTTTTGCCGGCAGGAATCGTCATGGAGAGATTGCGGAGGATAGGGCGGTCGGGGTTGTATGCGAAGCTCACATTCTCGAATTTGATCTCGCCACCTTTGTTCAACAGCAAGGGTGTAGCGTCAGATTTCTCCTCGACTTTGACGTTGACTTTCTGCAAGCTGAATAAGGTCTCCATATCCAAGAGACTTTGCCTGAGCTCGCGGTATACCGACCCGAGGAAGTTCAAGGGAACGGAAAGCTGGAAGACGAGCTGGTTCACCATCACCAGGTCGCCGACGGTGAGAGAGCCCGTAGCGACGCCCTGGGCGGCCATGTACATCATCCCTGTCAGGGCGGTGGAGAAGATGAGGTTCTGGCCTGAATTTAGGTATGCTAGGCTGGTTGCGACTTTGATGGAAGCGTCTTCGTAGGCTTTGAGGGCGGTATCGTAGCGTTTTGTTTCGTAGGCTTCGTTGTTGAAGTATTTTACTGCTTCGTAGTTGATGAGCGAGTCCAATTCGACGGTGGCACCTTTGTTATCAGCGGCATTGGCTTGTTTCCGGAACTTGGTTCGCCAGGCTGTCGTGGCGATGGTGAACCAGGTATATGCCGCCATGGTCGAGGCGGTGATGACGGCGAATTTCCAGCCGAATTGGTAGGTTAGGATTCCGCATACGAGCGAGATCTCGAGGGCGGTGGGGAGGATGTGGAAGACCATGCTCGTAAGTAAAAAGCTTATCCCCTTGGTACCGCGGTCTATGGCCCTGGACAGACCGCCTGTTTGCCTGGAGAGATGGAAGGAGAGGTCCAGGTTCAGGAGGTGCGTGAAGATGTTGCCAGCGACTCGCCTGATAGCCTTTTGGGCTACACTAGCGAACACGGCATTTCGTAGTTCCTGGAAGATGGTGGAGCCGATTCTCGTAGCGCCGTAAGCGAAGATGGAGGCTCCGGCTACTGTTGCTGCTGTTCCGCCTACGGCTACGAAGTCGATGTTCATGGAATCGACTATTGTTTTGAAGTAGAAGGGGACTTGGACGTTGAGGACCTACATGGAGAAGAGAATATCAACATATGAGATGGGAGAGACGTGGAAGATATGGATGGGATAGACCTACCTTGGCGCCTACAAGCATAGCCACGCTCAGCCCGACTCTGAAGCGTACGCCTAGATCATCTTTGGGCCAGAGGTATTGGGACATGTCTTTTATGATGCGCCAGTCTGCTTTGCGCTGCTCTGAGCGGGATTTGGTTGCTTCGGCCAGTAATGGGTCATTCTTGGTCGCAGGCTCTGCGGGCTTCTCTTTCTGCACGGATTCTGGTGTGATGTTCTCCTTTGCAGGCTGCTTGGCTTGGTTCTCGCCTTGCACTGTCCGTAATCGTGCATCGTCTTTTCTGTGTCTGGGTGTAGAAACGAAAACGCGCTTGGCGTTCCATCTTGATGCGTCGGTTGCTCTAAGGCCAAGTGTGTATGTCGATGGTATTGGCAGTGCTTGCGGCCTTGCTGCGGCCCGTAGGCAGAGCCGGCTCGCTAGCATTTTCCTCGTGTTATGGCAGTCTCCACTTAGTCGTTCATGTCGTCTGGTCTTTCATCGCTCGTTGTCGTCGTTGGAAGCCTGTGCAAGGTGGTCGACCAAGATGGAAGGCACGGTCAGTGGAGCCGGGTGTAGAGTAATTAGTGTGGTTGCCGTTCTACGTTCGTCTCGTCGCGCTGTTAGAGCCAGATGTTGGTCAAATGCGTTTGCTTGGTTGCGTGCTGGCGACGTCGGCGGAGAAGCATCTCACAGCTGCGGCGTTTGCGGGAGTGAAGCTTGAAACTCCACCAAACAATTATATACAGTATGATATATGAACATTGACCAGCGACACTCTCAACCAAATAGCTGCGCTATCATGCGCCGCCAGGCGTTGGACCATCTCTCTGCGGCCTGCAAGTTCCAGTCGCAGTCTAGGTCAGTCCTCTGCCGGACGAGCAAGCGATACGTCCAGATCAGCGCGACTCCGTCCACCTCAGAGCCCAGCAATGGCAACTCGAACTCCAGTGCAGGTAGGCATTATATCTTCAAGCCATACTTCAATTGCTCACGGTATGTACAGACGCACGCTTCGAAGTAGTCGGCACACCCTTCTCCCTCCTCTCCGCCTCCATATCCGCCTCGCAGAACCTCTACACGCGAAAAGGCACCCTCGTGGGCTTCAATGGCAAAGCCGAGAATGCCGTCTCCACCCTCTCGCTCCTCGAGCCCTTCAGAAGAGCAGTACTGGGCATACCCTTCATCTACCAGCGAATAGCCTCAACAACACCCTTCACAGCCCTCATAGCGACAAAGTCACCCATGACTTCGCTAGTAGTGGTGCATTTGGACGGCAGGCTGGACTGGATGGTTGCACAACGGAAAGCACTACTGGCATGGACGGGACATACGCTTAGCTTATCGCCGAAGCTGAACACAAGAATGGTGAGTCCTCTCCACCCTCCTTCCCTCTCACTCCAGAGCTAAAGCTAACATATCAAGAGCTTGGCCCACTGGGGTAACACAACCGTCACCGGCCGCGGCCTACTCGCCTTGACGGGTAAAGGCCTCATCCACCAAATCAGTCTCAAGACCGGCGAAGAATACGTCGTCCATCCCAGCAATGTCATCGCGTATAGCATGATGCAACATGCGCCTCAGCCTTACAGATTCAAGGCCAATGTACTGAGGTTCCAGATCCCGAACCCGATTACGTGGTTGCCGGATACGAGGTTCTGGCGGACGATGAGGGAGAGTGCTGTGTGGAGGTTTGTGAGCCAGGCGAGTTTCACAGTACGGACGTGGGCTAGGAGGACGATATGGGGTGATAGGGTATGTTTCCACTCATCCAGTGTTACGATGCTGGGATGCTGACGTTGCTTACAGCTCTTCCTGCACTTCCACGGTCCGGCCACCATCCTCATACAATCCCGAGGCGCAGCTTTGTCCGATGTCCTCACGACAGGAGACGTCAACGAGATCGCCGATAGTCCAGCTGGCGCAATCCCGGCCGCTATGGCCATCAAGCCCGCGGATGCAGTCTCAGCACCGGACGGCACGACTTCGCTCTCAGCGAGACCGACCTCTATGAGCTACGCCAGCGTCCGGGGAGGAACGGTGAAGTTCGACAAGGATAAGCAGTAAATATCCTATCCCATGGGTTGACCTGGCGATGTATAGCTTCACCTCTATACTCACTTCCCGAGATTTTACTCTAGCATTGTACAACATCCCTTTCTTCCAGGACACCAAAACAACGGCAGCCATCACGCATCATCTCGCAGGTCTTTGTAAAAGAACATCTCATCCACCAACTCCCCGGTAAGAGGATGAATACCATACCTTGGTATTACACCTCTCTCCTTATAACCAAGCTCCGGGTACACGTACTCGGCGCCTGAGCCTATGGTCGTATCAAGCAGCTAGGTCGAGATCAATAATTAAGCCCATACTCAACTTGTTTGAGGGACTCACCAATTGCACCCTCCCCATCCCTCTCGCCACCTCCTCGAGCTTCCCATCAACCTCCTAGCTATCCCTTCATACCTGTGCTTAGGACTGACGAGCAATCTCTCAACTTCTCCCATGAAGCGCCCGGTTTCGGATGGTGGCAAATCCAAAGATACTAACCCAGCCAGCTCAGTCTCGGAGGAGTCGGTGATCTGCAGGACTATCTCTCGGAGGCTTTCGGCTACCTGGCTGCTCTGGGGCTGCCAGTACTTCAGCACTTTGGCGTGGTCCAATTCGGGAGCACCTTTATGTAGTTGGGTTGCAGCTGGGCAGGAGAGAGGCAAGGGAGCCGGATCGGAGAACACAGTCGGTGTGGATTTGGGCGATTTGGGGGAGGACGGGCTTTGGGAGTGCCATGGTGAAGTGGTCGCGATAGGGTATTGGTATATTTAGCCTCGGAATACGTATTCGTACTTCTATATACTTACTATTAGAGGTCGATGATTCGTGCTATTACTGGAGAGCGGCGAGTCAGAGCTCTGCACCTGCTTGCTCGACATGGCAGGTACGTCGAGCAAGCACGATCTCGGTGGCCGGTGTCCGGGTTAGGGGCTTGCGAAGCGAGCTGTGAGAGCGCGAATGCGAAGCTTGACTCTTTCCGTCACCTCTTCCGTTGCACGTCTTCTCTACTGTCGTACATTCGTGGAAGAGCTCCAAAATCAGCGGACCTCCCATCATGGTGTAGCCGCCGCAAAAGAGGTGAGTGTTTCATCGGGTTGGTGGCGGGGCAATGCTCACCCACTGTATCCTCCTTTCCCTCTTCCTCTCACCATCTCTAGGCGCCGTTCGAGGGAATCACATCGCTAACTAGTGTTGGCCATCTGTCGCCGAGATCTTGTTCAGACGGTCGCGGCGCGTTTAGACTCCGCAGTGCGTTTGTTTGTGGCGCCGTCGGTGTGAGAGGACCCAGCGGCACGCCTGCTACATAGTTCGGCCTCCATCCACTCGCTTCACCTGTCCAGATGCAACAAGAACCCATCCAGCGCAATCACAAACCTGACAGAATGCGAATGCGACACGCCATGTGGGTGTGGAACACCGCCCAACTACTCACCGACTCACCGCAAATTGATCGCCTCCTCTCAGCAGCTGGCCAGATCAGGCTCACAGACATATACCTCTACGTCGCACCAAGTTGGTGGAACGAAAAGGGCGCTAGCATCGCAGACTTCAATACCAGGTTACACGCTGCAGGCATTCGTGTCTGGGCTCTCGACGGCGACGTGGCCTACATCGACAACCGCACCGCACAAGCGAATTTTCTCCAGAGCCTCCACTCGCTAGGCAGCTTCAACGAGCGTGCCCACCCATCTGCACGCTTCCACGGCTTCCAAGCCGATATTGAGCCGCAGGACACAAGAGAGCATGAAGGGTACTTCATGAATGGCGTAAAAGAGTCAAGACTTACGCCTCAGCAGCGTACCTCGCGGGACCGGCATCTGCACAATTGGCTCATTGTACTCACCCAAGCCAGTAGTCTCATACGAAGCCACGGACTGGAAGTCGGTGCAGCGCTACCGTTCTGGCTACATGATTATGAAGGCGAGCCGCTTACCATACCATCCCTCCATAGCGGGCGCCGGACGTCCATCATGGAGCTCATCATGCCCCTGCTAGACGAATACGTAGTCATGAGCTACAATACCACACCAACTACAGCGGCACACTTCGTGTCGGAGCAGGTCAAGTATGCATCTGGTCAAGTCGGCTTGAAGACTCGGGTACTAGGGGCCGTGGAGACTGAGAAGGGTATTGGCAGGGGTGTATCTTATGGTGACACGCCTGGAAAAGAGTCCAAGGCTGTTGTGCTTGAGGATGTTGGTGTTATCGGGAGCAGCCTCGCTGGTCATTCGGCGTTTGGTGGTATGGCGATACATCATTGGGCCGCGTGGGAGGCACTCGGATCATAGAAATGTTGGAATGAGGTGATGCAGTTGGCGTGGGCCTTCAAGATACCGACTTGATCTTGCGCTTTGTCGTGGTCTGTTTCGCTGGGATCAGCCAGTAAGCAGTAGAAGCTGGTTCCTCTTCCCGGAAGGCACGAGATTGGCTAAGAAAGGTTAGCGTGCAATTGAAATCTTTGATACCAGCAAACGACGCTAGTGGCGAGTTTATATAAACCACTCGCCCTCGCTTCAGTACCTTTGCAAGAACCTCTCCCCCCAATAACATTTCCACACATATAGCTGCAAAGGGCAACGAAACAAGATGGCAGCCACCGCAAAGGTCAGTATACTGATGGGTAGAATCCTGAGAGGCCCTCTGAGACCTCTGAGAGCTCTCCGAGATTTTCCGAGACACCCGCTAATCCTTACACCCATCGCTTCTAGGTTTTCGCCACCACAGAGCTCGTAGAGAACATACTTTCGTTCCTCGAGCCTACCGACCTCCTCCTCTCGCAGCGCACATCCAAGGAGTTCCGCAACGTCGTTACCAAATCTCCTACGCTGCAGAAACAGATATACTACTCACCGCCGACGGATACGCCGATCAAGCGCATCTACAAGACCTTCCCCTGCAAGCATCAATCGCCGTGCCCCTCGAAAGCACCTGCTAACACACGAACCAGCCGTCCCGATCCCCGAAGCTCTGTACATCACAGACGATGCAGCCGAGACGCCCATTCAAGTCAACGAAAACCCATTCATGAGCAAGCTATCCATCACCGACGGCACCGACACCCAGACACTAAAGACTACCGCCACCGTCCTGCGCCCCGAGGCTTCCTGGCGCAAGATGTTCCTAACCTCTCCACCGGTCCACGACATCGGCTACACCATCTGGGCCGAGGACTCGGCTGGTAAGAGGTCGTTTGAGGTCAACGAGGAGGCTCACAGCACCACCGCAGGCGGTCTGACGCTTGGCGCCTTGGTGGATGAGGTCATTTTACTCACGAGCGGCGAAGACGGGGACGTTGTGAAGGTGCAGTTCCGCGGCAAGGGGGCCTGGGAGAAGAAGGAGCGGAAGACGAGCAGGATCGAGGACCTGCTCCGCAGCTTCGGCGGCGGTATGAACATCCAAGCGACGATGTTCACAGGACCGCAGGGTGCGAGGAAGACGACCCACTTTGGGCCGTTTTAGTGTTAAAGTGGTCAGGAAGATGGGCAGTAGGACGGTGGCAGCCAGATTTTAGCATGTACTATCATGCAAGATAGGTAGCCAAGACCGTTGTAAACCCCAGAGATCTCCTACGCCTACGTGACACCCTCCCTTCCCGATCTCGACGGTCGAAACGCTCTCGTATCTTAGGTGACCACGTTTAAGTAACGTTCTTCGGACTGACGTGCACCCCGGGACAGTCGCATAGGCTGTCAATATCGATATCGCTGCTCGGGACTGCGAGGTACTCATGGGACAGCGAAGCTAGTCGATCATCTGTTACTTGTGTTATCGTATCTGTAGGAGCCTTCTCAGCGCCGAATACCCATCGGTCTCAGTACGCAAGTACAAAAGTCACCAGAATCGAAACATCTTCAAGCGGTAGCGACAAGCAATCTCAGGCTGTTGATATACATTCTTAGCAATACACGACTCACCACAACACACACTACTCATCTATATCGCCAGCTATGCTGCGCGCAAACCCGTTACTTCTCCTACTTCCCAATCTAACCTCCTCTGCTCCTCTCCTCCGATCCTCTTCCTCTATAGTCCTGTATACCCACTCAAACAATCCCATAAACCTTCTTCGCCACAAAGTAACTCGTCAACCCAAACGCGACCAACCCAGCAGTAATACACCAAAACCACGTCAAATCATCCTCTGCGTTCTGTCCGGGGACCCAGACGTTCATGCCCCACATACCCGTGATGATATTCATGGGCAGGACGATCGTACCCAGGACCGTCAGCTTACCGAGAACGTCGGCGGTTTGCTCAGCGCGCTCGTTCATGCGGATGTTGATTTGGGCGAGGTAGTTGCCGTGGGCTCTGCTAAGCAAGCTAGAAAGAGGAAGATGGGTCAGCATGGACGATCGTTTGATGGGTGAGTGTGGCAGCAGGGACTTACTTCTCGTAGTGCGACAAGTTTCCTGTCATGGTGACGATGTGGTCCTGGATATCACCCAAATACAATCCGATCTCACTCCTGGGCGCCACTTCCCAGTGCTCGTTGCACCGCTTAGCGAAGCCTTTTATGACATCCGCCTTGTTACCCAACAAGCGGTAAAGACTCATAACCCTCTTCCTGCATTCGCCGACACGACGCAGCATGTCGCCTCCAGACTCACCCGCAGTCTTCTCGCCTCCAGCTTCGGCTTTCTGGGCGCCCATGTCACCTTGTGTGGTCGGACGATCTTTCTCGGACCTCTCTTTAGTGCCTTCCTTGAGCTGCTCTTCTTTGCTTTCGTGTGAGTCTTCATGGCCTTGGTGCATGCCAAGAACGCAGTCATCGATCTCATCGACCTCGTCTTCGATCTTGGAGACCAGAGGAGCGTAGACGTCCGTGACATCGTCGATAATGGCGTAGCTGATCCAGTCCGCGGTGGGAGACATATAGTCGTTCAATTGTCTGATCCGTCTTCTCACGTTCGCCGGGTGCGGCGTCATGGTGTGGTGGAAGGAGATCACAGCGTCCCGGAACACCACTACGTACATGTTGACCGGTTCCATGTAATTCTCGCTCTCCTGGTCCTGCTCGAAGGAGCGGTAGTTGACAAAGTAGTAGTTCTGGAAGAGCTCTACTTTCTCGCGCGGCTCACCCATCATGATGTCTTCGACGGTAAGTTGGTGTATTCCAAAAGCGCGGGCGATGACTTTCATCTCGGTCTCGCTGGGCTGCAGGACATCAAGCCAGAAGGTCGGGCGCGTACCATAGCGCTTTGAGGCACGCTGCTTTTCTGGCCTAGGTGTGCCGCTTTGGTCGCGGCCACCGGAGATTGTGGGAGTGTTGGTGCCAGTGTTGGCCACGCTAGTGGTCTGCGACTGCTTCTCGGTACCCTCGGGAGACTTCATCCGAGCCTGATGCGGCCCGCCGTCGGCATGGACCTGGTGATGCAGCATATGGCTCATTGCCGGGCGAGAGATGGAGTTCTCCTCGTCGCCCTCATCGTCCTCGGAGTCGCTTACCTCGACCGGCTCTGGGAGGAAGAGGTCCTGGAATGTTGCTCCTTCCTGCAGCAAGTCGCTGATGGTGCGAGCATGGATTGTCCCATCAAGCAGCTCATTGAAGTATGTGAAGCGGAAAGGCGCATCATCCTCCTCACGATGCCACACAGTCTTACCAGGACGAAGCCGCCCACCAACCATGACTGGCTCAGAGATCTTCTTCGCGCGAATCTGCTCCTGTGTCCTCTCTTCCTTCTCCTCATGAGCCCAGTCTTCCAACACACCGAAGTCCGGCCATTGCTTCGTACGCTTGCGCTTGAGCTTAGTCGAACCGACGCGCGATGCACGGTCATCCTCCTCTTCGCCAATCTCGGACATCCCTGCATCTCCAGGAAAGCAGACATCCTTCTCCGCAAGATCTGCAACAGTCGCACGACGTCGCCTGCCCTCCGTAGAAGATTCCGAGAACCGCCTCTCTTGGTCAAAGTCGTCGTCGTCAATGGTGATGACCGCATCCCGGCTCCTCTCGCCCGAGTCCCGACCGTTAGTCAGCTCAGCGATCATCACATCGTCTAGAGAACCCAGCTTCGGCGTCCCAGGCACGGATGGCGGGTTGTTGACATCGTAGTCCTCATCGTCACTCTCCACTGTGGCTTGTCGGCCGAAACCACGAGCATTCTTGGACTTGGAGGAGTTCTTAGATCCTGCAGATGGCCTCCTAAGCCTCTGCTTCCCATGGCTGCCGTAGTTAACGCCACTGTTATTGCGCGACATCTCAGGCTTCTTACTCCGCGAGCCAGCGCCAAGTAGTGGAGTTCGGTCTGTGGCGCCCACGTCTTCTTCGTCCTCGTCCTCGCTGATAGCGGCTGTCTGGCCCTGGGCCATCCGTGATCGATGCCCAACAGCAGTGGGCTGCGTAGCCGAAGTGCCAGACCCACGATGCCTTGCCGCAGGCAGACTCGGTCGTGCAAATCCGTGTGCTTGCGGGATACTTTGCCGTCTACTTCTGACCGGCCCATGCGCTCGGTGATCCAGCAGCGCCTCGCTCTCAAGACTGGTGTTGCTCCTATTACCAGACTGTAGCCGGTAAAAGTTGGCTTGGCCTGCAGATGAACGGGCCTGCTGAACGTCGAGTAGACTCGGCCGGCTTTCGTCCATGTCTTCACCTGCTTCTGACCCAGCTACGAAGCTCTGCCTGCGGTTCTTTCTCCGATTCTTGCCTCCTCGAGGGCGCTTCTTCTTCGGTTTGGGCCCAGCTTCCGAGGAGTTAGAAGCTATATTGGGTCTTGAAGAAGAAGCGTTTGCGTTCTGCGACTCTGGTTGATTGCTCGAAGATGGTGCATCGGCAGGCTTGGACATGGAATCTGGGCCAGAAACCTTGGAGAGGTCGTCGCGGGGAGCGGCCATCGCGGGCAAGCGGGAGTGGATCTCGAGGCTAGACGCTGTTCAGCTAATGTACGCGTGAAAGTACCAAGTGAACGATGATAGTGGTATTCACTGCTCGATAAGAAAGCTGCGAAAAGATCGACCGTCAAGGCGAGGCCGAAAGCTCTTCGAACTCTCCTCACGGCTCGGCATTGATGGAGAATAAGGTGCGGCTCGTGGAAGATATGACGATGTGGCTAGGCCAAATTTGTCTAGCGTGCGTCTCTCGTGAACCATTGATGGGTGGATGATGAACGATCAAGTCTTCACGATCCTCGGACACGGTCCAGTTTTTGGTGACATAACGACATTCGCGGCATTCTCAAAACAGTTCGCGACAGCCATAAAGCTCTGAGATGGCAGGAGCGAGGCACGGAGCCCGCCAAAGGCGTGAACCGGCAAGTATAAGTGCTCGCGTGCTCGCCTTCCGCTTTCGACGCACAAGATGAACGGGAGGGGGAGATTGCCAAGTAGCCAAGGCTATCGAGATCGCCATAGCCGCCTCGTACAACATACAACTCGCAGGCATGTTGCTCGATGCTGAATCATACGACCGTGGATACCCTCCGTACTAACACACCCAACCCTCCCACCGAGCCAGCCCAACCACAACCTAGGATCAGCTCTCACGTGCCGAAAGGTGAATGATTACGTACCCAGTGCGGTGCGGTACAAACCGCAACGAGTATCTTCATTAGAGACGAACCGTAGCATGCAAGGGTATCTCGTGCAAGGCTATGCTACCAGAAACGCCGCGCTGGGAAGCAACCATCGTAAGGTCTCACACCACCGCCGCTCGGTGTGCTCAACTGAAGTGTATGCCCTCCTGATTGAAAGCATACAGCAACTTCAAGAAGTCGCCCTCGTCACACAGCCGAGCTCTCCTCTCTGCAAGCTCAGTGTCCACCTCCAGCACTTTCTTGACCTTTGACCGCACGAGCTCTGCCACCTTGCCTTTCCGTTTCCTGTTCGGGTTGTCCTGCGACTTCTTCGCTTTACGATCTGCCTCCTCTTTAAAGAAGTCCGGCAGGTCCTCATCGTCTACGTCCATGATGCCATCCCACTCGTCGTTCTCCGCTTCAGCGTCCACATCCATAGCACCATCTGCTGCCGTCCCATCCAGTGGCCCGTCGTCCAACACAATCTCATTTTGCGCGCAGAAGGTTCGGTAATTCGCTTCCAGCATATCCATCACACTGCTCGTCCCCAGAAACGCACTTCTCAACACCCTATTCTTCCTCACAAACGCCACTCTCAACAACCCATCCCACTCATCATAGCTAATCTGCGGTCTCGGGTTCTTCGGGCTAATCCTGACCACATTGCTCTCCACCTGCGGCGGAGGATTGAAGTTGTTCCTGCCCACCTTCATCACATGGTCCACCTTTGCCCACATCTGCGCGTTCACACTCAACCTCGAGTACAGCTTATCCCCAGCCTTCGCAAAAAGCCGCATAGCGAACTCCCTCTGAAACATCAGCACGCAGCTCCTGGGACTCGGACTCGTAGCCAACAGCTTGAAAGTCAAAGGCGACGAGATCTGATAAGGTGTATTGCTTATACAGACATCAAAGTACGGCAGCTCCGGCATCTTGATCACGTCCCCCAATACCAACTCTAACCTCTTCGCTGCCGGTGTGCCCTGGAACCTCTTCGTGAGTTCAGCAGCCATACGCGGATCTTGCTCCACTGCAATAACTCTTTTCGCTTTCTCGAGGATGCGGGTCGTGAGGTTGCCAGTACCGGGACCGACTTCGAGGACGATGTCGGATTGCTTGAGATCGGCTTTGTCGACTATGGCTTGCGCTACGCCGGGGTTCTTGAGGATGTGCTGGCCGATGTCTGTGTTCATTTTGAAGATGTTGTGCCCACCGCCTTTGCTGCTCTTGCCCTTGCGGGCAGCGGCGCCGGTGTAGGGGTCGGTTTTGGTGATGCCGCCATTGGTGTTCTTGCGGGCGGATTTGGGCATGTTGGCGGTCGTCTGAGTAGTATATAAGAGAGAGTGTCTTGTCGGGATCTTGACATCGGTCTGCCAGGCTGTTTCTGGCTGGAGATCTTTTCGAGCTTATCGATAAGACACGTGGCGGACCGAGCCCCTCACAGCCGGACCTGCATGAAGCTCAATCGGGAACGCCTTCGCAAGGTTTACAATAACTTTGGTTGACTTTGTACTCCTCGAAGGTGGTCTCTATAGCGACCGCGTTGATAATCGCGAATGGAATGGTCTGATACTGTACCATAGATGCTGTGTCGACGTCGTGCTTGCGACGGTAGCTTTCGTAGATATACTGCGCAAAAATACCCGGTTGAGGCCGGCAACAGCAGACCAGGATGTCACAGCCACACTGACCACGCAGTTGCACGGCGACCTGGGCACTGTTTGCCATCCCAAGTTGATGCCTGCCTCCAACATCATACGAAGCTCCGACAGCCACCTGACAACTGCCTGAAATTTCCGCACAATAGAAGAAAGCAGCAGCCTTGACTGTCGGAATGCGCCTGCCTGGTATTGATAGTTCAATGTCTCCAAGTATCACCAGGAAGCCGGTCAATCAGTACTCGGGTCTACGACCAGAAGAATATACACCGAGTAGCATGGCATACGACATGAATAAAATGGTAGAAGCTAGCTCGCTATCTTCCATAACAGCGATCGCATCGAACCCGCCACAGCATCCAAGCGTGCCGATACAGGCACTCGGACATCCATTGGTCCTGTACATCGCACGGGTACCCGGCAGCAGAGACGTTTTTTTGACCCCATTGAAGCCGAGAGAGAAGGTTGTCACGGCGGAGGATGTTCAAAGTTCGCTATACTATGTGCACATCAACTGCGAAGACGAACCTGAAGTTCCGACACGACAAACGGTTCCGGGGCCGCCAATGCCATCCTCAGCAAGCCCAGACCCATCTCATATGCTTGCTACAAACTACGAAGAAGTGGAGAGCCGATCAGAACAAGGTGGCTTCGTCGGATGTCAGGCCATGCCAGAAAGGCCGCAGCCGCCGGCATCACCACCGTACCCCGTGAGCGACCCGATGCCGGATGTCACCCAGAAGGCCTGGAAGTCGCCCAAGCCGTTCCAGCTCATGCGCAAGCCTGTCAAGAGGGACGTTGAGAATGAGCGACCACCTCCGGTACCAGCACATGTCAACTTACCCGACATCCCTCGACGCCCGTTGCCAACGCCACCGGAAGAGCAACCTCCCCACACCTCTCTGCACAACGAGAACCTACGTCTACTGCGACGCTCCGACCACAGCGAGGAGAACAACCCGTATTTCCGCGACTATAAGCCAGAGCCGAGCGTGGAAGCTGATACCGCGGACTTCGCCCCTGGCTCGCTCACACTCATCCGGCGTGACCCAGGTTCGAGCCAGCAATGGAACGTCGCAACTATCCATGACCCTCCGGTATATGAAGTCAGCTCCCCGAATCTACTCAACCCTAGCTCGGCGCGACGTACGAAGCGAGGAGGTGCGCCTCTGTACCTTGATATCACGAACGAGGGCTACAGCCAATTCATTGACAAGGATAGGCCCGAGTCTCGAGTTAGCTCGTCAACGAACTCATCGGACAGTGAACCGCCACCAGAAGGGACTTTCCGGCGACGACTATACATGCCGGGGTCACGTTATGGTACGCACAGCTACAGTCACCGCAAGTTGAACTCCATAGATTCGGGCAGCGGTGGCGATATGCGCAGATCCATGCGGGACAACGCACTGTCAAATCTGACAGGCAGCAGCAATCCGACAGTAGACAAGCGTAGCAAAGGTTACTCCTTCACCTCGCCCTGGGAAGGCCGCTGCGAGTTCGCCACAGGCGCGACAGGGAAGAGCCTCAAGTGCCGACACACGTTCGCACAGCAAGGCGCCGCTGAAGTCAGTGAGCTGCGCTTCAACTTGCCTACTTCAAGCCGCAACACACCAACCTCGAACGCGGAGAAGCGAGCATCATACTTCTCACGGCACTCGCGGCACCTCTCCACCGAGGACGCACCTAATATCATCATCAACGATAACGGGAGGGTGGACCTGACGCTAGGACAGGAGAGAGCAGGTGGCGGGTTCGGAGGCAAGCAGGCGAAACTTGGAAAGCTGATCATTGAGCCTGAAGGGCTGAAGATGCTGGATTTGCTTGTGGCGGCTAACATTGGGCTTTGGTGGCGGGCTTATGAGAGGGTATGATGATGGTGTATAGTATGATGCTTTTGTATATGAGACATGCAACATTCCAACCAATGTACGAAACTCTGGGCAACACGCTGTAGCGCATACGTTCGGTGTTCTAAGAAATTGCACTGTGATGAGACCAGTTACAAACTACCTACGATCTTCAGTCCTAAGCCTCATGCAGCCTCGACTTCCCAACAGCCACATGGTGCTATCCCGCCTATGGTAGCCCATACGATAGCTCCACGGCATCGGCTTGGACTGGAGAGAATAACAGCTGACGAGATAGGTTGATAGTGCGAGCTAGCGCGAACAATGCTGGTAGCAGCCACTAGGCACAAGGTATGGAAGGCGCATACAGCAGCTCCATTAGCAAACTCTGAGATAGGAATGCTTCCCGGTTGAGCAAAGGCGGCTTTCTGGAAGGCATGGCGAGTTCGGGGTACTGGCGGCGAATGTGGGACATCGAGACGCCCTCATACTCTAGGGGAAGACGGTCGGGAGCAATTTCATGTTCGTGTTTCATTATGCTATCATGTGCTAGCCAGGCTAGCCTTCCGCTCTTCCCACGCTTGATCCATCAACCTGTGATAGACGGAGGTCTTGCGAAAGGAGCTCAGCTCCCTTGGTGCCGTTTGGAGAACCGCCCTGGCTGACCCGTCGACATTCGCTGGCTCCGTCGAGATGACCTTCATCGCTGCTCTCACCGTCTCGAGCTTAGACTGCACCGCCGGCATGTGAGGGCCGTAAAAGTCATCAATCAGCAACTCGAGGCTCGAGCAGTCCGCCTTAGCTTCCTCCCATCTCTCGACTGTGAACTCATTCCTTGGCTTCTTTTTCCATTTACGGCTGGCTGGGTGGGTTAGGTAACTCAGACGCCACTTCAGCATACCGTGTGCTTCAACAGTCACTTGCACCTGGTTCGAGGTAGTGACCATGAGCAGCGGGTCCAGTAGGGACAGCAGCTGCCTGATCTTCGGGTTCTCATGGGCGGCCCTGGAGACAGTATAGCCGTCAAACTTGATGGTGAGTTCTTTCAGCTTTGTCGACTGTGAGAGGATACTGCAGAGCTGGTATAGCACGTGGTTGATCTTGACGTCCTGTGGCTTGCGCACCGAGATGGTGAGCTTCACCTTCTCGATTCTGTGGAGTACGCTCCTCGGCCATCTATCATAGCCGCAAAGGACACCGTCTTCCTGCTCCAGACTCCACCGAGTCTTGTCGCCCATGCGCACTGCAGCGCCCAAGGTGAACTTTGGGTCATCGAAATTACTGATTGTCTCGGTCCACTGGATGGAGATGGGCATCTCCGTCTCGGCGTACAGGATGCTAGAAGCCTCGTAGTTGATCTCCTGACTGACTCTCGGGATTTGTGGAAAGCGTGGTTTGTCTGGTGTACTGAGGAGCTCGCGGTATACGATGTTGCGTAACTCGCCGGGCAGGTCCAGGAAGCTCAGGGCGTTCTCGTCTGTCTTCCGTGATGGGCGTATGGCGTCCATGACTGCGAGGGTGGTGACGGAGTGGCGCAGTTAGTCTGGTATCTGTGGGTGTGGTGTTCTTGCCGTGGTCTGTACACAAAATTGTCTGGAGTTGATGTAGTGTGTAAGCAGTTTTCGTTGGAAAATAGCCACTTTAAGTGCCAAAGATCAATAACAACGAAGACAGTAGCACATGACTCGAGTGCTGAGGACAATACGTCTACAAACGCAATAAGCTTTTCGGCGTTTCGAGAAGAACCATACTTGCCAGCATGTGACACTTCAAACTCATATTCACTCACCGACCATGCCGATATGCCACGCCAGCCGAGGCTGTTAGAATGGGAACAAGACGGTGGCTGGGCTTGTGAAGTGAGGTTGAGAAGGGAGGCCTGTAATTAGAAGCTGACATGTGACCCACATGTGAAAACAGCAATACCCACATTTTGAAACCAGCGACAGCATACTGACAGCCAATACAGCAGCTCCAGGGACTCTTATTGGTCTGGAGGTTCGACAGCGAGAGTGTGGAGTGCTGAGACCTGCTCTACAACGTATCCGAGCCAGCCCCAACTCAAGCTCAGCGCATTGCATACCATCAACAGTTTCTCAGGACGCTGCCGCACCGTACGGTAGCGCAAAATCCGCGATGGTCTTCGGAGATCCACGAGATTGTCATGTCGGTTGCCATTGCTGCTCGCTCGTCGCACGGTACATGCTCGATTCCACATCTGGCAAGGAGCAAATCTGGTTCGCAGTGTACCCCGAAGCCAACCGTGAGCACATCTTCGAGATCGTGTACGACGGTGGTGCTAGGAGCATATAGAACTCGGTAATCTCGAGCGCCTTTGGATACCGGACACCATACCGTAGAGACATTCCAGCCCTCGGGATGCTGTGTTCGGCCGACGTTCGTAAGGCGCAAATACTGCCAATAGCTTGTCGATCAGATCAGCGCAGTAGTGACTTATCGAAAACCGCCGCAAGGAGCTGGGTACGCATGTCAGAACATATTGGAGGAAGAAGGCATTCCCAGCGACATCAGAGGAAATGAAACCGTCCGGAGACCTGATAGTACATGTCCTGCATTCAACTCTTGGTATAACCTACATCTGCCCTTGCCCATATACGCCATTATATGCGCCTCCGGATGGATACCATCTATCATATGACACGCTAATTGCACCGCTCGAGGCCGCATGAGGTATCGAAGCCGCAATCGCATAGCAATCAAGGAACACAGATACCAGCTCTTTCTCCTCTACCTTTACCTCTACCTCTCCTTTCTCATCCTTCATCCATCTTTCCATACTACTCTCACGTCCCGGTACCAGCCCCAGTCTTCCCAAGCACCTGGTCAACCTTCGCCTTCGCGTACGGCGTAGGATTGTACTGGTCCGGCACGACTCCACTATAGCCGATACCTCCCAGTAGAATGAACAAAGTCACCATCACAAGGCCAAACACCAGCACCCTTCTAAGAGCTGGATGCCTGACACCGTAGTCCGCCCACGCGCGCTGGCCTTGGCCAACGTAGCCCTTCAGCTGGTCTGCGCCGAGCTTGTAGTACACGAGGCCGCCAAGCGCGATGCTGTAGCCGAAACCTTGGAGCGGGCTGACCGGGTCGCGGAAGATAAACATGCTGGCGCCGACGAGGAGGATGTCTTTGAGGACGCCGGAAAGGGTCATTACGAGGGAGGAGGTCTTGCCGATCTACACAATGACAATCGTTAGCGTTTCCGCAACGGTGAGGTGGGCTGTGTATTTGTCCGGACTTACCAAGAAGACAACCGACACGTTCAGCAGGAAAGCGATCAAAGCGTTCAGGAACAGCGTGAAGTAGCCCACTCTCTCCAAGTCGCCCAGAGTCATCCTGGGTATCTCCAGGAGCAGTGCGACCACACCATTCATGATGGCGCAAGCTGGCGCGAAGTAGTAGAGGGATACCAGCGGGTCCATCTTGAACTCTGAGCCGGAGAGCAGGCGCTGGACCATGACAAGACGGATAGCCTCGAAGAAGATACCACCGCACTGGAAGAGGAAGCCGATCATGACAAACTTGATCTCGCCGATGGATGCAATGACCACGCCGATAACGATGAAGGAGACGTTGCCGAGAGTCTTAAGGGAGGGTTCGGAAACGCGCATAGTCCAGGAGGTCAGGAGAACGGCGATGGGCATGGTGGCCTGCAGTCACATGTCAGCTATATCTCACCCGGACTTTGGTGGCTTGCATATGCGTACCTTGAGCATCTGAATGAAGGATACAGACAGGTACAAGTAAACCTGGTTACCGCAGATCAAGCTGAGCGAGAACATGACACCAATGGGCACGATTGTCCGCAGGTACACTCTGCCAGTCATTGGCACGTTCTTTCGCGAGTCGAGTACGCTTGTGAAGCGAGCCATGATCTGCGTCATGAGGGTCGCGAAGCCCAAATGCCATGTGGTGAGGGAGATAGGGAAGTCGAACTTGGCCGTGGAAAGAATCCATTTGTTGAAGAGGATGACGCTGGAGGAGAGGGTGATCCATGTCCTGCGCATGTGCTGTCAGATGCTATCGCTACCCTTGCGTGCTTCCATTGGCACTTACGCAATGTATACGGCGGGATGTAGTCCAGCCTTTGGCTTTTCTGTGGTGACAGGCACTACGGGCACCGCGGTGTCTCTCTCTGATGCTGATGCTGCCAACTTCTCGACATCCCTCTCCTGAAAGGGTGTATAAGCATTTGTCTTGGGCGATGTGTCCATATATGGGCACCTACCTGCTCGCCGCTCTGTCTTTCTTTCTCCATTGTGACAGTGTGTTCTACGTTTTAACGGTCTCCTGTTGTCGCGCTCGTGCTCGCGCCTGCGGGGCTCGTAATCGTGCGGGTATTGGCAAGCTGGAGTCCAGTGGTCGTCGTATCAATGGAGCAGGTACTCTGAAGGAGCGACGTGAGTTGGGTGATAGAAGGGAGTTGGGCAAGGCTCCGTCCTTTCAGGAGTATTGAGTTCAGCACCTCAGGCTGATGAGGCGTTCAAGGGATGACTTCGGGATCCTCCGAGCCACGTGTTGCTCCAACGCGTTCAACTATTTTGTTACAAGACCAGTCGTCACATTTAACAGCGATTTGAACTGCTACCAGTCTATGTACGCTTTTGGCTACAAGACGGTCTTACAACGAAGGGATGAATCCTTACGTTGGACACGACTGTTACATCCGTATCGTTGATGCACCATACCGTTCTTGATGAGGCGCATATCACAGCACCGCCACTACCAACACGAAAGGCTGAAACTTCCAACGGCCAAGACCTGTCAACCGGCCCCCACGTCAATGATGATGGGCAATGGCAAGGCTGCGTCAAGGACGATTCAATTTGAAGAAGATTGTATAGCCTGGCCGCAGTGACCGGGCCAGTCGTCGGCCGTGTAATAAATCGTGTTTCACGAAGGATAGCCGTTTCGTCTCCCCTTGCTGCAGCACCGTGCGACAAGGGACTACAGATCCCTGTCGATCGACCGTTTCAGTGCTGGATTGGTTGATTGGACCCTCGAAAAAGTCCCAGGGTGGCGCGGCGGTCAACAGATATCCCACCTCTTCGTGCTTTGGTACGGAATTCTGTCGCTACATCTTGGACACACCGGCGTTCTGTACAGTACAGCCAGACGAACTTGATACAACAGGGACAAGCAGCAAAGATGAGCGGACACAAGAGGCAGATCAGCAAGGCCAATGGCAAAGAGATGTAGGTTGAGCACCATGTGGGCATAGCTGAAGCATACGAGGCTGACAGCTCTTTGTACGCAGCGATCTCGACGTCTTGGTTATTGGTGCGGGCCCGACAGGTCTCGGTGCTGCGAAGCGTCTGAACCAGATTGTATGAAGACACCGAATGCAATGGCAGACTGCGGGCTAACGAGCACAGGATGGCCCATCATGGATGATTGTCGACAGCAACGAGATTCCAGGCGGTCTCGCCTCGACAGACATCACACCCGAAGGCTTCGTACGTCTCACGCCTTCTCCTACCGCTCTTCGCAATACTGACTGCTGTCTCGTAGCTCTACGATGTCGGCGGCCACGTAATCTTCTCCCACTACAAGTACTTTGACGACTGCATTGACGAGGCGCTACCCAACGAGTCCGACTGGTACCAGCACCAACGTATCTCATATGTCCGCTACAAGGGCCTATGGGTGCCTTACCCATTCCAGAACAACATCTCCATGCTGCCGAAAGACGACCAGGTGACGTGCTTGGAGGGCATGATTGATGCGTCCATGGAATCAAGAGTAGTGAACACCAAGCCAAAGGACTTTGATGAGTGGATTATGCGGAACGTGGGTGAGGGTATCGCCAACATCTTCATGAGACCGTACAACTACAAGGTGTGGGCTGTGCCAACGACGAAGGTGAGTGCGATTCCAGACTGAGGGTAGGGTATGGATGGACACTGACGAGCTATGCAGATGCAATGTCAGTGGCTTGGCGAGCGTGTAGCCGCACCTAACCTCAAGCTCGTCACGAAGAACGTCGTCCTTGGCAAGACAGCTGGCAACTGGGGTCCCAACGCTACGTTCCGCTTCCCAGCCCACGGCGGCACCGGTAACATCTGGACCAGCCTCGCCAAGACCCTGCCGAAGGAGAAGGCCCGGTACGGCGAGCACGGCAAGGTGCAGCTGGTGGATGCGGAGAACAAGCGCGTGCTCCTCGGCGACGGCACGACCGTCAACTACCAAAAGCTCATCAGCACCATGTCCGTCGACTTCCTCGTGGAGACCATGCGGGACGAGGAGCTCATCAAGCTCTCCAAAGGCCTCTTCTACAGCACCACCCACGTCATCGGTGTCGGTATCCGCGGCTCGCGCCCAGAGCGCATCGGTGACAAGTGCTGGCTATACTTCCCCGAGGACAACTGCCCATTCTATCGCGCCACGATCTTCTCGAACTACTCGCCAAACAACCAGCCTCCTGCAAGCAAGAAGCTCGCGACGATGCAGCTGGCCGACGGCAGCAAGCCGAGCAGCAAGGAGGAGAAGGAAGGACCGTACTGGAGTATCATGCTCGAGGTCTCCGAGTCGAGCATGAAGCCCGTGAACCAGGAGACCATGCTCAAGGACTGCATTGACGGACTCATCAACACCGAGATGCTCAACCCTGAGGACGAGATCGTCTCTACATACCATCGCCGCTTCGACCACGGCTACCCGACTCCGTCTCTCGAGCGCGAGGGCGTGCTGAAGCAGCTCCTGCCAAAGCTGCAGGAGATGGACATCCTCTCCCGCGGCCGCTTCGGTAGCTGGAGATACGAGGTCGGCAACCAGGACCACAGCTTCATGCTAGGTGTTGAGGCTGCCGACCACGTCGTCAACGGCGCTGCGGAGCTCACGCTCAACTACCCGGACTTCGTCAACACGCGCAGCAACAGCGAGAGGCGGCTGGTGGATGGCGCGCAGTTCTTCAAGAGCATGAAGGGTATTCGGTCGGACGACAAGCCGCTCAGGCCGAAGACAAACGCTTAGAAAGCTGATCGGCCACGAGGTTGCTACGTGGTATGAATGTGAGGGTTGCGATTGGCGTTGGGTGGGAGTGCGTTAGCAAGCATATGGGAGCATGTTTTGCGGGACTGCAAGCGCGATGCAATGCACCAGAGTAAAAGCAGGACTACGCGCTAGAGCTAGACGGTATGTACTGCATGTCAATCTTAAAATGGCAAGATTAAGCTGCTTTGCTAGACGGTTTTTCTTGAAATGCGGGATATCCACCAGGAAGGGTCCTTCCATGCGAGCGCTCGCGCTGTATGCGGCAAGAGCGAGCCGTGATCCTGAGCTTTAGCGGCAGGGGTGTAGTATGTGCAATTCGAGACTCATACTGAGTCGACTGGACCCATACACCCTCGCGGGCCATCAAAGACCTCTTTACTCAATTCGCTTCCGCGATCACATGCGTTTACCGCAATTTCACTAGTCAGGCGAACATTTACTGAAGTCTGCTCACTCTCCGCCGCCGCGTCCCCCCTCGGACACGAATTGACCTGACACGCACCAGCACGACAAACAGCCCTTTCTCCCTCGACTACTCTCCTCACGATCCTCCTGACGTTGTGCTCCAGCTGCGCGCCGCCATCATTTTGACACGCAAACAGGATGGCGAGATTACCGTCCATCTTCTTCAGGCGCCCAGTTCGCTGCAAAGGTCAGAAGACGCCACCGAGTCCAGCCACCGAAGAACGTACTCTCGGCACTTCGTCCAACGTCAGCCTTCTCCACCGCCTGCCTGCCGAACTGCGACTCTACATCTTGGAGCTGGTACTAGACGTACATGGGGATCCAAAAAAGCTTCAGCGCGCCATTGTAAGAAACACAACAGTATGCAAATGCTCCAGTTTCGACCATCTGCCACCCCGTCGGTCTACCGCGCCTCGGGTTGCGACCGCCGCCGCCGAGGTTCTTCGGCGTCTTCAGCTCGCCAAACCTCGACAAGAAGAGCAATGCCATGACGACGAGAGCTGGCTGTTCCGGCCTGTCAACTTCGCCATTCTGGAAGTCGACAAGCAGTTGAGCTTCGAGGCGCTGAGCATTCTCTACAGCATACGCGTTGTGTGCCTCACGTCCCATGAGCTCCTGGAGTTCTCGATGAGCGAAAGCCGTGTGAACATGCTCATAATCGTCCGCGTCTATGAGCGCGTTGGTCCAGAGTCCATCTTTCTGGACGCGTCAGCTGTAACGGAGCAACAAGCCATGCTGGTCAGAGTCCTGAATGGGCGCCGTCTGCGTCACATGAGGCTGGGTCTCGACTACTTCTATGGGCGCAAAGTATCGCACACCGGGCGTCGGGGACACGATCTCTTACTACATGCCACAGGGTTAAGCGACTTCAGCACCTGGGTATGCAGCCTCTTAAGCGGGTACAACTACGTTGCGCACCATGAAGACAGTATCGGCGCAAGCAGTCCCTGGAGTGGGCTAGGCAAGCAAGCAGATGGACATAGAAACTTGCGGAAGCTCCGTTTCTTACACCAGGGGCTCGATGGATTATGGAACAAGATCACAGCTGCGTCGCCATTACGGATTGCCTCATATGTCGCGGCGCATAGGAGAAAGAAATACGATCTGGATCAAAAGGGACGGTGGCCCAGTACGAGTCCCTACCCATCGAGAGCTGAGCGCTCCAGGATGGCGCAGGCTGTGTACTTTTCCTGGGTGCGTGAAAGCATCGAGAGGGTACAAGTTGGACTCGGCGACCCGGCTTTCATCGAGGGCTATGTGCGAGATGCTATGGAGGGCCGCGAGGACGTCAATCTGATGCCGGGCGCAGATGTGAGATTATTGGGCTACTGGACTGCAAAGCTCGGTGATGGAATGGCTAGGATCTGGGATGAGCGTACATTCTGAAGTGCGCTTTGCTTCGGCGGCAGATCAGGAGGCATAGAATAATGAATGGCGCGGAAGTGATGGGTTCAAAATGGGAAGTTACTTCGACGCTTGCTACACAAAACACAGCTATGCACGTACACAATAGTTTCCTCTGACCCTCGTTCAAGCGCTTAGATCCTCGCCTGGATAAGAATGCCTTGGTCCTTGGCCCGCCCGGCTCCAGGTCGCCTCTCATCACAGCTGCGCAAGTGGTCAGCGGCATGCTCGGACCCTACATCACCAAAGCTTCCTAGAGATTGACCGTAGGATCCACTGTAGGGGCAATATGGAGGGTCGTCAGGACAAGGTCGACATTGAGCACAGGCACCACGGTTGGACTTACTGAGATGTCGCCGATGTCGCCGACAGTGTTGCCGTTCTGGTAACACTTGTCAGTGCGCTGCCCGGTACGCATGTATATGAATACTTACGCCATCGCCATTACCCGCAGCATTGCCATTGCCGTCACCGTTGCCTGCCGAATCCCCTGAGCCTGAGCCGTCTCCGTTGCCGGAGAGTGGACCTGATCCGTTCTACAACAATGTGTCAGCCGTTGAACGAAAGTGAATCTTGCTGCTATCAGACACTCACGCCATCGCCACTACCTGCGCCATCTCCGTTGCCGTCAACGGTACTGAGGGTGCTTCCGACTGCTGCGCCAAGACCTCTGACGATAGCAGCAATACCAGAGCTCTCTGCTGGGGCAGCAGCCGTCGTTGAGCTTGCCACAGGCAAGGCAGCGGCGGAGGAGAGGATCGCCGAACCGAGACCTGCAAGGATGATGGATGCGCGCATCTTGAGTGCTTTTGGTGGTGTAAGGAAGGCGAAAGACTATTGGCGAAAGTAGAAGCGACGGGGTATGAGTAGAAGACTGGTGCTCTGAGGTTATGAGACCAGGAGGAACGGCAACGGGCATCCTTATTTATACCTTCCTACCTCTCTACATACATCATCGCGAGATGTTGCCGTCCTCTGTCCATCAAGCATGCTTGTGTGGCGACTACCGTTGTAATGCACAGTTGTATCGACTACTGACGCTAGACAACCATTGCCTCCTCTGAGAAACGCGTTTCTCCTGACAGTATCATGGAAAGTAATGTGCAGAAGGTTATTCGGATCGCTAATTCCGCAGTATTATGAGATGAAAAAGCATATGGTCATCATGAACAGAGCTCGACAGTCAAATCGAGTCACTGCTGCTTGCCCAAGCGTTTGGAAGTGACTTACCTCCTAGCATCATAAGAGTGGTCTGCTGAAATACCGGGGAGCCGATGGTGGACCTCGGGGTTGGACGCGGGTGTCTGCTAGAGGCTCGGGCTCGGTGCGGTAAGCTTCTCGTCAGCAATGCTCTCGACCAGAAGCCCGATGGTCAGCTCAGTCGTCGGGAGTGCACTCGGGGGTCCAAGGCTTTGCCGTAGTCCATTCGAAGCAGCACACGACCGCAAGAATGGCCCTCGGATGAGATGAGAGTCGAGGACAAAGTAGTACGTCAAGCGAATGAGCTCCGCAAGAACGAAGATGTACCTAGGTATCATCCGTCACGAATCCGCGAGTGAATGGCAATGGGAAGTCGCTCTTGGCTTTCGAGCCTAAGCTGTTTGCTTGTACTGAATAGATCTTTGCCAATAGTGCGGAGCGATCGGTGTTATTGCGTCTTCATCCCGGAGAGTAACGTGGATGGCAAGGTCGATATGCATAAGGTGTAACGGGCCTGACGCCGTCGAACTTCCAGCAAGACGGCTTCGGTTCCCTCGCAGGTCGGACGCATGAACAAACGTCATCTTTGCCGCAACACAATCGTCTCGCAGGGTGCCCAAATCGTCCCGTGTCCGGTCAATGGGAGGGAACAGGAGGGCGGCATCCTGCCATCACATGAAGACGGCGGTGAGGTCGGCACGATTTTAGCTTCCGCCTGATGCGCAACATGCGGGAGCTTTCCGTCTCCAAGTCGCTGCGCACAACAACCTTCTTGTTACTGTACAACGTGGGACAAGCATGAGACGACATCGCTGTCGTCGTACGCGGTAGCGTGAGTACTGCAGTCTGAGAACCCGCAAGGACCCCAAGCCGAGACCAAGACATCATGATCATTGAGGAGAGCAGAGTGCAGAGCGGCCAGCTTGCAAGGTTCGTATCATGGTCTTCGGGCTAATGCATGCGCGAGAGCCAGGCGCAGGTAGGAGGTAGAGTGTTTCTTCTTCCGTCCGTCGCATTCGTTTGAGTTACCAACGGCCCTTGGTATTGGTAAAGAGCTTGGAACCGACAGTTTGGGTGCAGCAATGGCAGGAACGGTCATGTCAGACCTTGATCATCTGGAGGTCGATGTAAGCTGCTCCATGAGCGGTAGAAGATGGAGACGGACAATAGCTTGACAGAGCTGGATGTTGACGAGGATGAGCAGGCAAGCAACGACAGCGACTCGGCCCTGGGTGACGATCGCTATACGATCACCACGTCCCTCGCATCTTCCGTGAAGGACTTCAAGCACGAGAATGGCCGCAGATACCACGCCTTTGACGACGACGCTTACTTCCTCCCTAACGACGAGATTGAGTCCAAGCGGTTAGATCTACAGCACTATCTATGGAAGGTCACGCTGGACGGCGCATTTGGCCGCGTGCCAATCACCGAGAAGATAAAGAAAGTGCTCGATGTCGGCACGGGCACAGGAGTCTGGGCGATCGAGTTTGCGCAAACCCATCCGAATGTCGAGGTCATCGGGACAGATCTGTCGCCCATACAGCCGGACTTTATTCCACCGAACTGTGAGTTCATCGTCGATAACGCAGAGCACGACTGGGTGTTCGACCGGAAGTTCGATTACATCCACTCCCGCATGCTCACCCTCGGCATGCATGACTGGCCGCGCTTCTTTTTGCAAGCATGGGAGCACCTTGAGCCCGGTGGTTGGCTTGAGACGACGGAGACGCAATTTCCGGCCAGGCGTGCAGATGGCGATAAGGCAAAAGAGAGCAAGATGATAGAGTGGGGCGAGTACGTTTACGAGGCTGCAGCTACAGCTGGCATTGACGCAAGGGCCAGCGACAAGTTTGACGAGCAGCTTCGGGCGCAAGGCTTCGTTAACATCGAGAGAGCTGACGTTCAGTGGCCGATCAAGCCATGGCCGGTAGGTATGACCAATCAAGCACATGGTAGGCGAATGCTGACTCTGGCTCTTAACGCTCGCAGAAAGGCAAGAAGTACAAGTACATGGGCCGCTTGATCTACGAGAACACTCTCGATGCGGTACCCGGTATCGCCACAGGCTTGTTTACGCGGCGGCTCGGATGGACGAAGGAGCAGGTTGATGAGTACTGTGCTGAAGTCATGGAAGATGTTGACGATAAGAATAGTCACTATTACTACCCGATGTACGTGTTCGAGCCATGCATACCGAAGAGTTGCTGACCTTGTGCAGGGTCTTTCACAGAGCACAGAAGCCGGAGACGGCGTGATTGTTTAGTCACAATAGAGTCTGTATCAGCTAGACATGGATCCGGTCAGCCCTGTCTTGTCTCGAAGTGACATGATGCCGGGACGGACGGTAGTAATTCGCTACGTGCTCTACATACGCAAAGTTGTTAGCGATTACCGCAGAGTCACTCAAGCTCATGCGTGCCTTCCGTCACAAGCCGGATCCGCGCTTTTAGTTCGGTACGGGCCGCATTTCCATAGTGATTACTTCTACTTCTACTTCTACGGCTTGTCGCCTTTGTGCGCAAGTCAATCTCTCCGACATGAACACATCGCACCATGGAGTCTGCAAGAGGTGCTGGTAACAAGGGCACGGTAAGTCGCCTTATTGACGTATATCGTGGGACCATCCGTAGACTGTCACTGACCGCTGGCAGAAGCCTCCTTCGTAGTGCATGTGGTGCATGTGGAAATTCGCAAATGTGCTCAGCCCTCGGATCACGCAAACGGCCTCCAGGCTACATGGACTTCCTCCAGAGCTCCGCAATCACATATATCGCTACGCATTGCTAGAAACTGAACGTATCACGATCGACCGCATCATAAACCTCTCGTGGCAACAACCCGCGCTCCTTCGCACCTGCCGACAGTTTCGCCGTGAAGCCGAAGCTATCTACTATCTGGAGAACAAGTTTCTGTTCAATGCAGTCGACTTCGATAGCTCCGCATCGGCTGCGTGGTACCAACACGGGAAGCGTTACTGGGCTAGATGCGCTGCAAAGTGTCAAGGCAAAGCTACAGGGCGCCCTGTCTGGGCCAATTTCGTCCAATGGGCGAAGACTTACTTTGCGGCCGACGTCTTCGCGATCGTTATAATCGATCATGCCACGCGACTGGCAAACGCCGCAGCTGCTGCTTTCGACATGTTGAAAGAGATGCGGCAACTCAAACTATCCTGGCAGCAGGTGGAGCCCATGCTAGAGGCCTACCGTCACGGCGTTGATGATGCCGCAAAGGGCAAATGGCAGTGGCACTTAAGGTTATGTTGGAGGGGCAAATGGCACAGTGTGACGTGGCTGTTGTCTGCAGTGCTTTCTTCTAGGAAGCAATCCGTCGTCATGAGGCTGGCGCTGATGATGCTGGGCACAGTCTGCGGACATCGCAGTAGAGGAAAGAGTCAAGAAGGGCACGCTAATGATGTTCATAACTGCGAGGAGATGGAACAAAGGATACAGCAATGAAGTAGACAACTGCTCTGGTGTAACATGATCCTGCATCCAGTTGGTGTCACCATTCTACCATCCAACTCCGAGCGCCATCGCTAAAAGTACTGGCTAGCCATCTTAGAGCCTTCAGATCAACTTCAGCGGCCGCTGCCAGTTCCCCTTCGGGATATGATGCATATATCGACTTTTCAAGTCAGGCTTCTGCAGCCGCCTGAAAGCCTCCTGGATGTGCTTCGGCCCAACCGGACTTCGAGTCTCCTCAGCTTGATCGAAAAGGCCAGGCTCCCGTCTTCGCTTGCGCCCTCTCTTCTCCTCATTGCCACCGCTCTCCCGCTTGAGAGCATCCTCCGTCGCCTTGACCTTTAGCGCTTCCTCAGTCAACAACGTGACGATCTCGTATGTCAAGAAGCCCAGAATGTCCACAATGTCGTCGTTCGGCTTTGAGTCGGTGACTACACCAAAGCCAGCCCACTCGCGAAAGCGCTTGCCTTTGCGGAAGGTGAAGGAGGCTTGTCTACATTCGGAGAAGTGCAGGTACTCTTCAGCGTTCATGCCTTTGGTGCGCTCGTCGGCCTGTTTAAGGCGCTGAAGCGTAGCGGCGTTCATCTCTTCTTCCTCTTCGTCTTCCTCGTCTTCTCGCTCCGGTACCTGTTCGCTGTAGAAGCTCGAGACATCCCAGGGCAGGCCGACTTTGGCCTTCTTGTTCTTGCTGTTGCGGGTGCCAACGCTAGGTCCGGTGCCGAGAGTAGGGTCGTTTGCCGCAAGATCGAAGTCGTCCACGCCACCGGCATCACCGCCACCGCCGCCTTTCTCATCGCTGTCCTTGGCACTTTTGCGGACGTCTTTCCAAGATAAGAATGTGCGTAATCGTGAAACCTTGGCTTTATCGTGTCTGATGAGGAATATGAGATCGTCCGTGCTGATGGTTCTAACACCGCGACGGCCAGCGAGATCTGTCGCTCGTTTGAGCTGTGCAAATCGTGAGTATGAGCAGTAAATCAGCCAGTAGTACAAGTCTCACCATCTCCATGACTTGTTGCTGAACAATGTTTTCGATCATGGTGGTAGTCTCTGGTGATACATCGCCGGTCTCGCCGGACACGAACATCATCTGTCGCACGTCTATTAGCACACACATAGGACATCATATCAGGAGCAACATGGATGTCAGGGTAGGTGGCCCTTTGGGGGCCTTGCAGTTCGCTATGCGCGCACAAGGCTAGCTAGACTCTGGTGGGTACTTGGGTGCTTTTCACCTATACGGATCGGTATCGAGAGTGCATGCACTGACCTGTTGGATCTCCGTCCGATATTTGGCCCGATTGTCCGCCATGGCGTTCTGGGAGAGTGTGCCGGGCACAGCGCTGGACTCTGCGCGAACGGGCTCTGGGTGGACTGGCCCTGGATAAATACCGTGGGGTCTTCTCGACCAGAACGTTGGATCGACGGCCCCTAAGCTTGTCGCGTCGCTCGCTCGTCTGCCATACTGGTAAGATTATCGTCTGGAGATGCGCGCAATGTGTAGCTGAACTACTCTGCAGAGTTGGAAGCCTCAAGTGGCAGGTAGCGGAGGATATGCAGGTAATCGAGCCCTGCATATGGGCCGGCCCGCAGCGGCAGATCACCTACAATGCGGGGTTCACGGTGAACTAAAAATTTGGCTGCAGATCCTCGCAGAGAGAAACAATTTGTCGTCCATTCAGCATTAAGGGGAATATACAGTATGCTCTACATCATCGGCCTCGGTCTCGCCGACGAGAAAGATGTCTCGGCCAGAGGGCTGGAAATCATCAAAAAGGCAGACCGCGTCTATCTGGAGGCATATACGGCAGTCCTGCTAGTTGAGCAGTCGCAACTGGTGAGCTCTTTCGCGCTCGACGGTGTCGCAAGCGGCTGACCGATCGCAATACAGTAGGAAGCCTACTATGGCCGCTCCGTCATCCTCGCGGACCGCGAAATGGTCGAGTCCCAATCCGACGAGATCCTAGCCGACGCGCACGAGAAAGACGTAGCCTTCCTTGTAGTAGGCGACCCCTTCAGCGCAACAACACATACGGATCTTGCTCTCCGTTGTCGACAACATGCGCCACCGATACCCACTCGCACGCTGCCGAATGCCAGCATCCTGACAGCAGTCGGCGCAACGGGCTTGAGTCTGTACAACTTCGGCCAAACGGTGAGCATGGTATTCTTCACCGAGACGTGGAAGCCGAGCAGTTTCTACGATCGCGTAGCGGAGAATGCTGGCTTGGGTCTACATACTCTTGTCTTACTAGACATCAAAGTCAAGGAGCCAGATCTGAAGGCCATGGAACGAGGCAAGATCATCTACGAGCCGCCGCGCTTCATGACGGTCGCCCAGTGTGCGAGTCAGATGCTTGAGGTGGAGGAGGACAGGCAGCAGGGCATTTGCGGAAAGGAGAGCCTGACTGTAGGTGTTGCGAGATTAGGCAGTGAAGGGGAGAAAATTGTGGCTGGTACGCTTGAGGAGCTGGCAGAGGCGGACTTGGGCAAGCCGCTGCATAGTCTTGTGTTGTGTGGGAAGAGGATGCATGAGATGGAGTGGGAGTATGTGCGGGAGTTTGCTGTGGATCAAGCGAAGTTCGATAGGATATGGAAGGCGGACTATGCTGGGAAAGGATGAGGCCTTAGCCATGTCAAGTGAGCGGTGAAGCAGACGACGCTGGCCTATCATGCTTCGCATCAGCGACGCTATGGGACATGAGATGAGATGGAAGAGTCGCCTCGGCTGTAGGTGGAAGTGGACGTAGGAGTATATACAGGCTACTGAAGCTTGAGATTCTCTTCATCCAGAGTCCCATACAGAAGCTCGATCTCTGCGCTGATAGCTTGGATGTCTAGCGAGAGCTGTCCGGTCACGAGGACTGCAATACGTTAGCGTGACTCTGCGAATAGAACAACAGAATAATTAAAGACGGAGGACTTACCATAAGCATACAACAGCTCATAGTCTTGCTCAGTCGCAGCGTCCCTTCCCTCGCCACCACTTCGAAACTCCGAGATCTTCGCAAGCAATCGATCCCTCGTATGCTCAATGGACGGCAGTACGTCATTGAGCGGATACTCTAGCTTAACACTGCTCGCCAGAACAGAGAACAAATGGCTGATACGCGCCGAAAGCTCAAAGCGTTCAGGCCTCGTATACCGCAGCACAGCAGCCTCTCCAGGCGTGTACTGCAAGTTCTTACTGATAACGACATTCATAGCATGGTAAGCATCCAGCATTCGTCCCGTGCGCTCCAGTATGCGCCCGATGATCTTGTCCGGAAACGGCCCACGTAGCTCATACTCAGATTTGGCCGCTTTACGGAGACCTTCGAGGCTAGAGAGGAAAGACTGCAAAGCCGACTCTTCCCGAATGTCCATATAGCTGCTTCGCGGCTCTCCAAGCAAGAACATAGCAAGCGGATCGCGCTTCCAGACCAGCCCCATGCGGAGCCAGAGCACACAGAGACCGTCCTTGAGTTTCTTGCGAGCGGAGATGGGCCAGATAAAGCGAGTGATGACGATAGCCCACAGACAGCCTACCACGACTGCGACGAGGCGGTGCAGGACGATACTCCAGATTGCTGGGTCGATACCTCCTTCGTCATCGTCGTTGTCGTCGTCGCGGACGGAGAGACTGTAGGAGTACAGAGCGCCGAGGTTGTAGGTTAGTAGGATGAAGCGGCCCATGGGTCCGTTGTTCTTGGCGATGATGAGGTAGAAGCAGCCTAGACTTACTAGCCAGCCAAAGAAGCCTAGCAGCCATGGGTTGGCGTCGCCGTGATCACTGGCGATGATCCAGGCGACTATGGCTAAGCAGGCGCCGATACCGGTTCCGATGAAGCGGTTAATGGTGGTTGTGTTGGATGCGCCGACCGTCATGGAGCACACTGCCATGTAGGACACGAGACCCCATTCGCCGCGCCAGTATACGAAGAACGGTCTTGACGAGTATAGAAAGGCTGGTAAAGCGTATAGTAAGGCGCCGAGGCCGACTTTGATAGCGAAGCGGACATCGTCCCGTCGAAAGATATGCATTGCTTTGTAGACTTTGTATGACCAGGGGCGGTCCTGCGACCACTCAGGGTCGGCGAAGTCGTCGGCCTGTCGGATGTGAGATGGTATGTCCTGAGGCATGTCATGCTCCTCGTCATGTTCATGGAACTTCCGGGAGCTCAGCGGCTGTTCGTTCACGCTTGCACGGCTGTCTTCTGTTGTCCAGGACATCAGCCATCGCCAGGAGCGCCTTGGACTCTCCAACTCAGCCTTGAGCTCGTCGAGTGCGTTGAGGTAAGCCAGTACGTCCTCAGCGAAGTCGAGCAGAGAGAAGGAGAAGTGTCCACAGCAAGCAGACACTTCTTCAATGTCGGCCAGCACTGCTTCCGGCTTCCGTTCACCAGGGACTGCTGGGCTGAAGGTGGCGCCACGTTGACCACTGAAAGCTTTGGCGCCCTTTGCGCCTCCTTGAGCAGCCGCATTAACCGCTCGACTGGCGTACAGCTTTTGCAGCGCCTCGTTTCTTGACGCGCGGTAAAGCTCGATTGCTCTCTTCAGGCTCGAATGGAAGTTCTCATTGACCGCGACTTCCACCTCCGGCACATTGGCGTACTTGCTCCAGAGACCCTGATGCTCCTTCGATGTGAACGGTAGCTCATCAAGTATCTGCTTCATGGTGAACACCAGTGACTTCGTCGGCGGTCCCAGCTGAGTGACAAAAGCGAAGAACATGTCGGCAGGTCTCTCCAACGAGACAGGTAGCGAGTCTAGACTTTGGCGTCGATCCGAGATTGCTGTGGCCAAAGCCTCTGCTGCATCGTCGCCTTGGTGGCCGTTGAGCAGGTCGTTGTCTTCCGGTGTTTCAGCGATCGCACCGAGATTGCTAGGTGGTTGAGCGTGGCCATTGGGCACGGGTTTTGAGTTAGACGATTCCGCACCAGCAGTCGTAGCCTCATCCATGAAAGCAAATTGCGCGAATGCTGCACTCCTCAGGCCTCCGAGGTCCTGCGACAAACCCGTGAGACAGCTCACGATCTTTGCTTCCAACCAATACTGCCTCTCTTTTCCCAGTAGACACAGCTCACGTTGCGCTTCGCCGAGATTCTTGCTCATCGATCCCGTTGACGACTGATGCTCAGCTGTGAGCTTCTTGTAGTAGTCATCTTCTAGGTCGCTTTGCCGACCAGAAAGGAAGGCCCGCGTGATACTGATGAGCATCTCACCCAGGAGATCCGTATTCTTCTCCATATCCTTGACGAGCGAACCTCGAGCCGTACTCGGCAGGACGAGAACATTGATGGCGCCCACAATTGCAACGCCAGCGAAGACCATGAGAAGTATCTGCAGTACCCGCTCGTACGAGAATGCTCCGGCCTGAACAGCACCCTCCTTGATAAGAACGGTGATACAACCCAGAGACGCCAGCGAACAAGCCACATTGACCAATGGATGCCCCAACCTCTGTTTGACCCAGGCTACGAAGCCCAGCCCACCGCCGATAAAGATAATGAGTACGATGACATGTCCGGCAATCAACAGATCTCGTAAGCCGAAGAATAAACTGATGCCCATACTCGTGAACGAGACGAAACCAGAGTAGATAAGCGCAATAATCGCTAGGACTGTAGCTTCGTGCATACTCCCAATCGACCGAGCCGGATGGAACCATACCGTAACGGTGCAAACCATGTGCTTGCTGTCCTGCTTATGGCCGATCAAGCCTGCGATTGCCGGGACGAGGGTAGCTAAGGATGCGACGAAGTAGGCCAGGGAGCACTTCAGGATACCGAGACCGGTCTTGGAGGTCGCGAACTTCCAGGAGTCGAGGGCATGCTGCTTGCATGTCTCCTGGAAACGCTCCCATCTTGTGGTGTCATCTTCGAGGGCGATGGCTCCAGCATGGCCGTTCAAGAGGGGTGATCGTTCGTCTATATCGCCATTGAGTCTGTGTGATGCTTCTCGCAGTGTGAAGACCCGTTTAGATCTCTCTCCGGTAACGGGTGAGATGAAAGATGCCCGTCGGAGCCTACGGTTCCAGAAACGGCCATGGTTTGGCTGGGAAGCTGCTGAGGAGGATGTGTTGTTCGCCGTGGCCATTCTGGCTCGTCAGAGCATATTAGTCTCTCATATCGAACGCGGTGTCATGCTCTAAAAGCCTAATAAGAGCTGATGTCGACTTACTTTAAAGGTGTGGCGTAGGGCTGAAGCGGCGGACTCCCGCGAGGCGTTTCTCAAGCTCAACTTCCGGGAAAGACAAACGATCGCCTCTCACCCATCATCACACCACAAATCACCAACCTTTACCGCTACCGATTCTTTGGCCTCCTTCTACAACAGCTGGTAGCCATGTATTCACGACTCTTACCCCGAACAGTCGCCCGGAGTGCGCTCCAGGCGCAAAACCAAGCACCTCACTTTGTCCGCGCATCGCCAGTCACATCCCTGCTCTCACAACGGATATCACAACGGAGAGGATATGCTACGCCTGCTGGTACGCATGATGAGCTATCTGGTGAATGAGGTGGTATAGAAGCTAACAATGAACAGAGGAGAAGGACCTGGTAATCATTGGCGGTGGTGTAGCAGGATATGTCGCGGCCATCAAGGCTGGGCAGGAAGGCTTGAAGGTATGCCATACTTACTCTGCCACCTGCGGATTCCCTCATACTGACTGTATGCTCCCAGGTAGCATGCATAGAAAAGCGCGGCTCACTCGGCGGCACCTGTTTAAACGTCGGCTGCATCCCCTCGAAATCCCTCCTCAACAACTCCCACCTCTACCACACCGTCCTCCACGACACCAAGAACCGCGGTATCGAAGTCGGCGATGTCAAGCTCAACCTGGACAACATGATGAAGGCCAAGGAGACATCTGTAAACGGTCTGACCAAGGGTATCGAGTTCCTGTTCAAGAAGAACAACGTAGAGTACATCAAGGGCACCGGCGCATTCGCGGACGAGCACACTGTCAACGTCAACCTGATCGATGGCGGCGAGACGAGCGTACGAGGAAAGAACATCATCATTGCGACTGGGTCGGAGAGCACGCCATTCCCGGGCTTGCACATTGATGAAAAGAAGGTTATTACTTCCACTGGCGCTATTGCGTTGAAGGAGGTACCCAAGAAGATGGTTGTCATTGGTGGCGGTATTATTGGTCTGGAAATGGGCTCAGTATGGAGCAGACTAGGCTCCGAGGTCACAGTCGTGGAGTTCCTGGGCCAGATCGGAGGACCAGGCATGGACGCCGAGATCAGCAAGAACATCCAAAAGACGCTCGGAAAGCAGGGCATGAAGTTCAAGCTCAACACCAAAGTCGCATCCGGTGATGACAGCGGCGAGACCGTCAAGTTGAACGTCGAGGCTGCAAAGGGCGGCAAGGAGGAGACTGTACGTTCCCCACTCTTCCCCACCTCTTCACGACCCTCACAGCCCCTACTAACACACTCATGATCCAGCTCGAAGCAGACGTAGTCCTAGTAGCCATCGGCCGCCGCCCCTACACCGCCGGCCTAAACCTCGACGGCATCGGCCTTGAAACCGACAACCGCGGCCGCCTCGTAATCGACAGTGAATACCGCACCAAACTCCCCCACATCCGCGTCATCGGCGACTGCACCTTCGGCCCCATGCTCGCGCACAAAGCCGAAGAAGAAGCCGTAGCCGCTATCGAGTTCCTTACCAAGAGCTACGGCCACGTCAATTACAACGCTATCCCGTCGGTCATGTACACCCATCCGGAAGTAGCGTGGGTAGGACAGAATGAGGCGGAGTTGAAGGAGGCGGGTGTGAAGTACAAGGTGGGCACGTTCCCGTTCAGTGCGAACTCGAGAGCGAAGACGAACTTGGACACGGATGGGATGGTGAAGTTCCTTGCGGATGCGGAGACGGATAGAGTGCTGGGTGTACATATTGTCGGGCCGAATGCGGGTGAGATGATTGCGGAGGGGACGTTGGCGCTGGAGTATGGTGCGAGCACAGAGGATATCGGCAGGACGTCGCATGCGCATCCGACGCTGGCGGAGGCGTTCAAAGAGGCGGCTATGGCAACTTACAGCAAGGCTATCCACTACTAGGCGCGAGCTTGGTGTTGGAGAGTCTGCTGAGGTTGTGCCGTACGGTTCAAGGGAAAGTGAAACGGACAGGGTGTTCGAAGGCATGGGAGCATTGCGGTTGATTGTGTCTATACCTCTAGCGTAGCTGCTTCTGTAACATATGCTTCTTCTGACAGACAACACTGGAAGCATAATGCAAGTCCCCTCTTCCAATTGCCACACTCGGAGGACAAGCTTGGCGCTCGAAGAAAGCTATGGGTATACTCGCTAATAGCCGTCTTGCCAGCGCGTAAAGGCACTAGTCCTGCCTCTACCCTCATCGCTCCATCGAATTGTCATGCTCTGCGTCGGCCCGTCAATCGTGTAATACCGTCTCCGCCGTCAAGGCCTCTAGCCAAGACTGTTCCGGCCACAGCTTACGGCTTACACCTCCCCATGTACCTTGGGTAGAAGCAAGTATCCCTGACAGTATGCTGCTTGCACAGCCACGCCAAGAACCGCTCCAACCCAAGCCCGTACCCACCGTGTGGGCTAGTACCGTAACGCCTCTGGTCAGTGTACCAGTAGTAATCTTTCGGGTCGATGCCTTCGCGCTTGTACGCAGCGATGAGCTCATCATAGTCATACATCCTCATACTGCCTCCCACGATCTCACCCACACCGGGCATGAGACAGTCAACGGACTCAGTGACGCGAGGGTCCTCCGAGTCTTTCTGCATGTAGAACGCTTTGATCTCCGCAGGGAAATGAGTGAGGAAGATCGGGCGGTTGATGATGTCCGTCATCCGCCGCTCGGCGGCTTCAGCAATGTCGTCGCCGAATTCGTGGGGTTGGTCGTTCTCGTTCGGGATATCGTGCTCGCGGAGCCATTGAATGGCGTCAGAGTACCTCATCCTCTTGAAGGGCCGCTCGGGCATCGTGAACTCTGGGTGCAGTTCTTGGAGCATGGCTGCTATGCGTGGGTTACCTAGGACGATCTCGATGACGCCGCAGATCAGGTCCTCGATGTGGGTAAGGAGGTCGTCGAAGGTGATGAAGTCTAGTTCGCCTTCGATGTGCGTGTACTCGGACAAGTGACGACGGGTGAGAGATTTCTCGGCGCGGAACGATTTCTCGATGCAGTAAACGTTTCCGGCGAAGGGGATAGCGGTTTCGAGGTAGAGTTGAGAGGATTGGGTGAGGTACGCTTTCTCTTGGTAGTAGTTGAATTCGAAGAGTGTAGCGCCGCCTTCGACTTGCGTCTGCACCAGCGCGGGAGGGGAGACTTTGACGTAGCCGAGTTCGTGGTATTTGCAGTTGAAGGCGTGCTCGACGGCGTCGCGGACGAACATTACGGATGAAGCTGTTTCGCCACGGAGGACGAGGTGGCGCATGTCGAGAAGGGTTTGGGCGTCGCCTTTGGCTTGGACTTTGTTGGTGATGGCATCGTCGCCTCCGGGTGCCTTGCCGAGGACCTTAAAGTAGTCTGCGTGCAGCTCGCGGTTGTCGGGCGCGTGTGCGCCTGGCGGCACCTCCCACATCTCACCTGCGATTTCCATACTCGACTCGCGGGTGAGGGTGACGGCATCGTACGTCTTCGCCAGTGGGCCAGTGAGCACACATTGCATGTACCCAAAGCCATCCCTCAGCGTGACGAACAGCACTGTAGCCTGCTGCCGGAATCTGTGCACGCGGCCAAATACCCGCACTCTCGTCCCTCTGCCTTCAGATGCATAGTCAACATCCTTACTCCTCTCACCGCTCCCCAGCTTCACGATTTCCGGCCTCTTCTCGCCCAGGTTGATCCGCACAGCCTTGGGCAAGCTCGTGTCCTCCTTGATAACAATCTTCTTCGCCTCCTCTAGTGCTTTCTCCCGCTCTTCTTGCTCCTTTTGCTGCCTGATCGCGAGCTCCTTCTCCTTGCCCGCCTTCTTCCTCTGCTGGTCGGCGTAGTTGGCAGCCTTCTTCATTGCAGCTTTCGCAGCCGGCTTCCACTCCGCCTCATCGCCTTCCTTGTCCTTGTTCTTCACGACATACTGTGCTTGGTCGCCATGCTGTAAGAACGCGAATTGCACGCTCTTGTATGGTTTGGCTTGCGAGCCATCTGCTCCGTCTGTGCTGTCTGCGCCGACCTCCTCGTCGATGTGGATCGTTGGTTTGCTTGAGTCTGCCATGACGGCGGCTGTCTCGCGGTTGGTGTGTGTAGTGTAGTGTGCAGGTCTTCCGCCGCTCCTGTCAATTGCGACTTTATGAGGCAAATGACTCTGTTTATGACTGTTTCCTGGAGCTGTGTCCCGTCTCGAAATTCGATCCAATGATCCAATGCGGCGGCGGGGTACTATTCGAGTCATGCACCACATTTGGACATCACATTACCGAGTCAGATACGTGATGGAGACGAGCAGATAGAACGGGTAGGATGAAGGCTGCAGAAGCCTGTACATTCCACCTACACACCATAGTCTGTCGTAATAATAGTCCTGGAAGCCATTGCCGAGACGCCTCGCTATCAATCACTCTCCCCTTCATCAACCCTCTCAAACTGCGAAAGCTTGTGGCCCAAATTCGACGAGATGCCCTATTTCTTCGTCTTGTTCCGGCCTCCAAAACCTCCTGCTACACGTCCAAGATTACTCAAGCTGCTCTTCCCCTTCGCATGCCCACTTGCAGGTTGCGGTGGCGGCCGATTAAGACTCTGCGCGCTTCCGGGCCTCGCACCTTTCTCAGTGGGTACAGCGAGCCGCTTCTGCTCCGGCGAGGAAGACCGCTCGTCTATCCCATCGTGCTGATCGGTGATTTGTCGCTGTTGCGAGCGTCGGACACGCTCCTGTGTGTTCCGGAACTTATCGAGGAGTTCTGTCCACTTG
>JAKLLW010000252.1:0-43408 GCA_022814695.1 Neocatenulostroma microsporum
TCCAAGAGAATAGTGCAAAGCGACCTCTCTCTTTCGAGAGCTCCGCCGCTGCACCTCAACGCCAACCTCCAGGTCCACCTGATATTGCTGTTTACGCCCACAATCATCAGCAGCAGCCTGAGCCGCCGCCGCCGCCGATCTGCCTTCCCGCAAGACCGGAAACACATGTCATGTCTCCTCACTCAACTGGCTACGAGACGGCGCAAGTAGACGGACCAATGATGTTTTGGCCGGCGCACGACCAGCAGCAGCCTCCGCCTTACGAAGGCTCTTACGCGCATTCCCCCTTTACGCAGCAGCATTTTACGAATCATGTGCTGCCTGGCCAGTCCTTTGGCGCCGGCTTTGATGGCACTTTCCTGCCTTTTGCGGACCTGGCCGTGGCGTCTACCGTTGCTTCGCCCACCAACTACATGTCTCCGGGTGCTGAGGCGTTCAACTTCCACACGCCTCCAGCACATCAGCAGTTCCAAACGCCTCCAGCACAACAGCAGTTCCAGACGCCTCCAGCGCAACAGCATTTCACTCAAATGCAACCTAGACAGCCCGAAGCGAACGGCAGGATGATGCAGTACTCTCCAATGACCTATCCGCCTTGCGCAAATGGGTACCAAGCAGCCGGTGGAGCGAGTTATGGTGCGCCGCATCCAAACAATGCCAGCCATGGCCACAACAATGGTTACAATAACGGCCTGTGAAGAGATCAAATACATGGGAAAGGAGTCCGGCGATAACTCTTGGATACAGGTGGGAGTGGCGCATTTGGAGCATCTGCATGCATTGGGTGGTTGTCGGTCTACTTGGCACAGCGCGGCGTTGCATAGGTGGCTCTTGGTGGGTGGCATTGTGATACCCCTCTACGAAATTCAAGACCAGCAGATATGTACAGTACCTACGTCTATACGATGCTGAGAAGTCCTCTCAGATGCCTGATCAGGCTCGATCCAGTTTCCGTGGAACATGAGCGTGCTTCACGCTCAAGTGTGAGCTTACTGAACAGGCTGCGGCTGTCATCACAAGTGCACACAACACCGTGCGTTCAGTAAGATTACTACTGACACTTGAATCGTAGCATGGCCATAGACGTCGATGACCGTACATTCAACGTGTCGATGGCAAGACGGCTCTCGTCATGTTTGGGTGCCGAGTCTATTCTGGTCCGCCCAATGCTGTCAGTGCATATTGGCGACACTCTCCTTCCATAGATGAGCTCCAAAAGGAACGCCGAAAGCCAAATTGCGGATACAGTGAACGCAAACGGTCTTGAGATGTTTGCTCAGCCTTCGTTTCTGTTCAAGAATGAAGCCAGCCTGGCTCGACGACCCAATCCATTGCTCATCATAAGAAGATACCAGGACGCCTGCATACCCGAACGCTTGAATCAGTCCGCCTACCATTACTCCAACCACACTGACAGCAACCAGATAATGTCTACGCCCACTACCGAATACGACAACACCTCTACTCCCCCAGATGCTGCTGAATACGTCACCTTCATGGTACAGAAATTGAGAGAGCACCACGGCCGATACCCGACCGACGCTGAAATGAACGAAGATGCATCGATTGTTGTTGAGCAAAGATACTCAACGTGGGAAGGCAGCAGGATTACCACCGAGCTGGTCACTAAGCAGGTAGAGAGGCTGGTGGCCAAGGGCACACCGGACTCGGAGGCCAGGAGGCTTGTAACGACTATTGCAACAGCCATTTGCAACGCGAACGAGCTTGGGATATTGGTATGTTCGTTGTTGTTGAAGGATGTTGATCGAGTAACGTTGTTGGGAGACACATGGGGCTGACTATTAAGCACAGCCGCCGAGGAAGATAGTAGAAGCGGAAACTCACGAGCCGACGAACTCGCCATGACAGGATGGCATATCACTTGGCCGGTGTCTTCATCCTCGCCAACTATGCGACCTCGTGATCCTCAGCTTGGGGTGATCTGCTGAGCATGGTGGTGGAGACGCACAAACAGCATGCTTCAAACAGACCGTGACCTATCTATAAGGCTTTTACTCTCCTGTACCATCATATCCTACTGACCTGCGCTCCTCTCGTAGACCGTAACCCACTGCCCAGGACCTGATGCAACCTCCACCCTCTCAAGCAGATTCAATCTGAACCTCTGTACTTCTCTGTGCCTCTGCACCGCTCTCAGAAGATCTTCCACTGTGATGAGTCTGCCCCTCTCGCCTCGTATGAACATGATGATGTACCATGTCCTCCCGCTCTCAGTCCCAAACTCCGCATGTATGATAGCGCTTGGCGCAGCAGGCGTGAACAATAGCATATTCCGCCACGAAGCGCGCGGATGAGCCCAAGGAAGGGTTGACCACTCCGTCAGATAGCGCAGACCTTGGTCGCGGAAGAAGGGCCGAACGATGTCGAAGATGGCATGGTTGAGCATTGGGCTTGGTTGGGGACCAGAAGGGTCATCAAGGAACATCCTCCGCGGCCATTTTGACGTGGGACGAACGAGTATGCTGCGCCAAAGGCGGCACACCCGTTCAAAAGCGAAGAGCTTGTAGGGTGGTAGTCGGTAAAGAACTATTTCCAGAAGCTCTTGGACCACGAACAAGACCTGATATGATGTAGAATTGGCCGGCTTCGTGGGAGCAGTTGCAGGGGTCGATGTTGGCGCGGTCATACCTCGCTGTTGTCGTCGCCTCGCATGGATATGGAAGGGTTGGCCAGAGGAGGTGTGACATGTACCTCCTAGCGAAAGAGGTACAAAGCCGTCGCTGGCCAGAGGGCCGCTACGTTAGCTTGGTTGTGTGCGAGATGAGACAGTGAGACAGCTTGCTTGATGAAGATCGGCTTCTTTGGAACCTTCTTGTTCGTTCTTGACAGTATCGTCCTGTCCCCGCCACCTCTGCACACCCTCAAGGCAGCACAAGTACTGCTCCATTGTCTGGAATGTATGGTAAAGTTCGGCGTTAACCTCATCCAGGACGATAGTAGGTAGGCAGCGGCTCTGCCTGGCAGCTACAGTAGTGAGACATCTGGCTTGCTCAGCATTGGCTCTTCTGAGATTCCTCCTTTGCCCTTACATCAACGACAAATGCCAAGTTCTCCGTCTTCACCTTCTAGCATCCGCTCACTGACCAAACTGCCCTCCCCTGTACTGCCATCGCAACTTCTCTCCATCCCTCCAAACCAGCTCAAACCCTTCCACATAACCCCAATGCCATCTCCTCTCTCGCATCCGCTTTTCGACAGCGTTGTAAATGTCCTTCAGCCTGAGACCTGCTTCTCCCCTAAGCATGAAAAGCTCATAGTGTTGGAGATCTTTGACTCTGTAAGCAAAGCTCGCCGTTTCCGCCTCATGGCGTCTCACTCTACCGTCGAAACGGAGCTGAAGTAACACACGATTTCTCGGTGGCGAGAAGAGTTGCATTGTCCGCCACGAAGCGCCTGGATGCAGCCATGGGCTCTCACAGTACATACAGGCTTTCAGCAGCACGTCTGCGATACCGTTGTTGACCTCGCTCTCATCTGTCGGGCCTGGGTGTGGTAGAGTGGACGGGAGAAACAGTTTGGCTTGCAGCAATGGCGAAGTCCGGATACAGTCGTGCCATGAGCCCGAAACCCTGAGGCTCGTGATGACAGTGCGTGGCGAGGAGCTGAGCAGGACGGTCTCCAGTAGCTCTGGGATAGCGAATAAGCGTTGTGTGGCTGACATGTGCTCAAGCGATGAATCAATACGGACGGATGGCGGCGAGACGCCGCATTTTGAAGTCATATACGGTGGGATATTCGCTTCGTGGCAAAGACCTGCTTGAGGCAAGGGGTATCTTTCTACTCCATACGCCGTGCTTCCATACCAAGCCATACTCCGCCGTCTTCCTTCTGTTCCCTTCAGGTCTCACCAACTCAGCGTGCCGTCAGATCAACTTACTGCACGCTCATAGGTAGTCCTTCTTCTTACTCGTCCTCGTGTATTGATTCATATGCCACTCCACATCCCCGTCCTTCTGCTCCACCGTCCCCTGCCTAATCTCAAATAACCGCATCGTCATCCTCGGTCCCACCTCCGCCAACTCAACCGACTGGTACCCAGTCTTCACAAACACATGGTGTCTCACCTCAATGCTATCCTCAATATTCTTAAAAGTCACCACCCTACTCCCCAACTTCGTGCCTCCTTCTCGCGGCGGGAAGAGATGTTGTAGGATCTTGACAGTCCTCTTTCCAAGCTGAGTGGTGAACCCCTCGAAGACAAGGTGCGGATAGCTTTCGCTCACGGTCCCCCTCGAAGCGTTAGGGATATCGTGGCGCAAAACAACGTTATGTAGCGAGAAAGAAGCGGTAGGCCCATGAGGGAAATGCGAAATCGTCATCGCCGTCGGCGTCCCCCTATGCTCATGCAAAAGTATAACATCACTCAACCCACTGCTCTTCGCACTCCCAACCAAATTCGGCAGGATCAAATTTCCTCTATTCAATCTTATCGCCGTCGGCAGCAATAGCCTCACTTCCTTCGCGAACGCACTCAATCGACTGCTAGGATCCCGGGAGGTTGTGACGAGGACGCGCGGGTCCACGACGCCGGAGAGGTAGGAGTACTCGTCATCTAGTTCCAGCTCTTCTTGCGTGGTGCGGTCGGCGCGAGTTTCATCGTACTTGTAGTCCTGGCGGAGTGTTTTGTCGTTGGCGATGGATGGGTCGAGGGGCTTGCCGGTGGCGAGGGAGGCTTTTAGTTTGGACCGCTTTTCTGCTATTTCGGCGTCGCGGAGGGTGAGGGCGCGGCGGTAGAGGTCTGCATATCAATCAATATTAGCATGCGGTTAGGGTGGTGGAGATTTGATGAGAGTGACACGTACAGTCGCGCCGTTGGCGGGCTTGTCGTGGTATCATGTTTGCTGTTTTGTGCTATGTTCTTCACATGCAAGTCTGCGATCGTTAAATCTGGAGTGAAGTTCTGATTTTGCCCCGCTGTTGCCTCAGGCATCACATTGCTTTTAGCATTTTGGCCGTGCAGCTTTGGTTGCCGCACCTTCCTTCTTGAAGCGACGAGCAACCTGCGCTTTTACCTCCGCCGCGCAAGGCTGTAACCTACACTTCCCCCAAATTGACTACAACACTTCCGACATACTGGACACAGCAAGAGAAGAGTCGTATATTTGGAGTTTCAGGGGGTGAGGCAAGAGTCGCAGCAAGGCGGCTCACCCCGCCGCGCACCATCGCCTGGCAACCTTCTGCAAACACCACCTTTACATCCACCAGACCACAGCATGGAAGGCGCCTTCACGCATGTCGGCAACCACCTCGTTGGCGACTCGGCGTCCGCCATTAATGAGGGCGACGATCTGAGCACACTCGATGCGGGCGAGAGCGCTCTGGATGGCGAATACGGCCGTGGGAACCTGAACGGTGGACCGCGCAGGAGAAGAGTCGGCGACGAGGAAGAGTCCGATGTGTTTGACGATGACGACTTGGAGAGCTTAGCGAGCCATGCGGCGAACGGCGCAAATGGGAAACAGGCCCAGCAGCCAGAAGAGGAGGTTGAGCTTCCGCCACACGCCTGCGCATACTGTGGCATCCACAACCCAAGCTCAGTGGTGAGGTGCTTGACATGCTCCAAGTGGTTCTGCTCTGCTAGGGGCAATACGAGCAGTAGCCATATCATCAACCATCTGGTACGCGCGCGGCACAAGGAGGTCCAGCTACACCCGTCCTCTCCGCTCGGCGATACTACGTTGGAGTGCTACAATTGCGGTACGAAGAACGTCTTCCTTCTTGGCTTTATCCCGGCCAAGAGCGATACGGTGGTCGTGCTGCTGTGCAGACAGCCATGCGCGGCGATGCCGAGCAGCAAGGACATGAACTGGGACACCTCCAAATGGCAGCCGCTGATCGAGGACCGCTCGTTCTTGCCTTGGCTTGTCACGCAGCCGTCGGATCAGGAGCAGATGCGCGCTCGTCACCTCATGCCTCAGGTTATAGCAAAGCTGGAGGAGATGTGGAAGGATAACGCTAGCGCTACGATTCAGGATCTGGAGAAGAACGCCGGGATCGATGATGAGCCGGCGCCGGTGCTGCTGCGCTACGATGATGCGTATCAGTACCAGAATGTCTTTGGACCGCTGGTCAAGATTGAGGCCGACTACGATCGCAAGTTGAAGGAGGCACAGTCGCAGGACAACTTGATTGTGCGCTGGGACTTTGGGCTGAACAACAAGCATCTCGCTTCCTTCGTTCTGCCGAAGCTTGAGCTGGGCGACGTGAAGCTGGCCGTCGGTGATGAGATGCGCCTCCGCTACACGGGCGAGCTTCGTCCGCACTGGGAGGGTGTTGGGTATGTTATCAAGATCCCAAACAACCAATCCGACGAGGTCACCATCGAGCTCCGCGCTCGCGGCGACCACAAGTCAGTACCGACGGAATGCACGCACAACTTCACGGCCGACTACGTCTGGAAAGCCACCTCCTTCGACCGTATGCAGCACGCCATGAAGACCTTCGCTATCGACGAGATGTCCGTCTCCGGCTACATCTTCCACCGCCTGCTGGGTCACGAGGTCGCTGCTGCGCCGATGAAAGTCAACATGCCGCGCAAGTTTTCCGTGCCTAACCTGCCAGATCTGAACGGCAGCCAGATCCAAGCCGTCAAGAGCGTGCTCCAGAAGCCGCTATCTCTCATTCAAGGTCCACCAGGCACTGGAAAGACTGTCACATCAGCAACGATTATCTACCATCTCAGCCGCATCAACGGCGGCCAAACCCTTGTCTGTGCTCCATCCAACGTCGCAGTCGACCAGCTTTGCGAGCGCATCCACAAGACCGGGCTGAAGTGCGTGCGTGTCACTGCCAAGTCCCGCGAGGATGTTGAGTCGCCTGTCGGGTTTCTGTCTCTGCACAGACAAGTCCAGATGAACGACACGAACGTCGAACTCAACAAGCTCAACCAACTTAAAGCCGAGCTTGGTGAATTGAGCTCCCAGGACGAGAAGAAGTTCAAAGCTCTCACCCGCGCAGCTGAGCGCGAGATCCTGAGCAACGCGGACGTAATCTGCTGTACCTGTGTTGGCGCCGGCGACCCCAGACTCGCCAAGTTCAAGTTCAGGACTGTCTTGATCGACGAGAGCACACAGTCCGCAGAACCGGAGTGCATGATCCCGCTCGTCCTGGGATGCAAGCAAGTGGTGCTCGTCGGTGACCACCAACAACTCGGTCCTGTCATCATGAACAAGAAGGCTGCAAAGGCTGGACTTAACCAGTCCCTCTTCGAACGCCTGGTCATCCTGGGCTGTGCACCGATACGGCTGCAAGTCCAGTACCGCATGCACCCGTGCCTCTCCGAGTTTCCCTCCAACATGTTCTACGAAGGTTCTCTGCAGAATGGTGTTACCATGCACGAGCGCCTGCTCAAGAACGTGGACTTCCCGTGGCCGGTCGTCGATGCGCCTATGATGTTCTGGTCGAACCTTGGAGCTGAAGAGATCTCCGCCTCTGGTACTTCCTACTTGAACAGGACTGAAGCGCAGAACGTGGAGAAGATTGTCACGAGGTTCTTCAAGGCAGGTGTCAAACCGGAGAGTATCGGTATTATTACGCCATATGAGGGGCAGAGGAGCTATGTGGTGCAGAGTATGCAGCAGACGGGGACTTTTAGGAAAGAGGTGTACAAGGAGATCGAAGTCGCCTCCGTCGATGCGTTCCAGGGGAGGGAGAAGGACTTCATCGTTCTCTCCTGCGTGAGAAGCAACGACCACCAAGGCATCGGCTTCTTGTCTGACCCTCGCCGTTTGAACGTTGCTCTCACTCGAGCCAAATACGGGCTGGTCATCCTGGGCAACCCCAAGGTTCTGTCTAAGCACCCGCTGTGGCATTACTTGCTCGTCCACTTCAAGGAGCGCGGCTGCCTTGTCGAAGGCCCTCTCAGCAACCTCCAAGTCAGCCTCTTGCAGTTCCCGAAGCCCAAGATTGGCTACAGAGGGCCGCAGCGGTATCAAATGGCGTACCAGCATGCCAACCAAATGGCCGCTTCAACTGGTGCTGGACCAAACTCCCATCGCATGAACGGAACCGCGACTGCTCCTCAGGCCAACGGACGTACGCACGGCGGCGCCGACCAAAGCAGCGTCGTTGGTTACATCCCAGACGACGTCTCGAGCGTGCACTCCTCTGCTCTTGGAGGCGGAGCTGCGCTACCAGGGCATTTCCCGCCGATGTTTCAGAGCTTCCAGGAGCAGTGGCCGGGCTTGCAAGCTGGGCAGCAACGCAATGGTGCTGGTCCACTCTCCGTAGGCGCGCCGATGGCGAAGCAGGCTCCGCATCCGCCGAGTAGTGTGGCTGGTGAGAGTGTTGCTGCTTCGGAACTCACGGATACTACCGCTGCTACCAACGGTGGGAAGGCTGGGCAAGGTGGTGTTAGTCTGGCTGGGCTCAGCATCAACGACCTCAATCGCCATGCGTCCATGACCCAGAGCGATAAGTTGACGCGCTATGTGGAGGGTACGAGACAGGCTCCGATCGGCGCTGGGAGGAATGGCGTCGTGGCTCCTTCTGGCAACCACAGCACATTGGGCGGCGGTGACGGGGATGAGGATGCGAGGAGCGTGAGCACGGCTTTCGCTAGTCAGGCTGGTGGCGGTGGTGGTGGGGTGGGTGGCTATGATTGATGGCCTGACTTCTTCCCACATCCTCATACATGAGCATATGATTATGCCGTCTTTGATGAGATGCAAGTTTTGCTAATGCAGACTATGTGGAAAGGCTGCCACCGGAGAAAACACTACGCCAGCGAAGAAGCCTCGGCGGCCTAGGGCTTTGAGACTCGCCGCTGCGCTTCTGACGAAGAAGCGGGAGGCGAACTATGCGGCTGCTAAGACGAAGAAAGCGGAGGAGTCTGAAGCTGGTCCACCTGATAGTCCGATCAGCACGCCTCTGAAAGCTGAAGGAGGACGGATCCAGTCGTCTGGCCGGTCGCCGAAAAAGGTCAAGAAGATGGACCGGGATCGATCGGATGTGTCGGATGAATGAGGCCGGCGAGGTCCCATCTACCATGGTCTGCAGTCCCGGTTGAAGTTTTGCCGCCATCGACTGTACTGCTATACTGGCTCCGCCGGTAGAGTCCGTCTTTCGGCACAGCTGGGCTGGATCGAACGCTGTGTCTTCTTGGTGGTGGAGGCTGTTGAAGTGGTTGAGATTGCTGCGTTCCTGCTTTCTGCGTGCTTTATGGAGGAAGAGGCTCAGTCACTCATTATGTATCAGAGCGGGAGAGAGAAGATAGTCACTCGTTCAACGATATGCGCGTATACAACTCATGCTTTCGCAAGCTGTCCTTCAGAGTCGGACCATCTCGATCTAGCTTTCTGCAAAGCTGCAACAGTGCCTCGGTAAGGTAGGCATGTGTTGGCGAACACCTCTCTGCCTTGTCCGTCCCATCGCATTTCCTTTGGCCTCATTCGAGGTTTGACCGAAGGCTCGTGCTAGTGCTATGCTTCCAGGATGTCGTGGCCTGCAGCGATGGTGCATGTCGACTTCTCCCATTCGAGTCTAAACGTCAAGCACGTTGATTGGAACGCCATAATCGTCAGCTTGCGATCAGGCTGAGGCGCAGCCATGATCTGCGCAGCTGCTCCTAGCTCAACCTTTTTGGCCTCGTCTTCTCTGCTGGAAACGTTCTTGCTCCTTCGCACTTCAATCCCACCAGAGCCAGAAAGACATTATTATGTCCGAGATTTCCAGTGACAGCGATACCTTCTCCGGAGCCTCAGATGAGGATTACTGGCCAGACGACACGACCTGGGAGACGCCGGATCAGGTAGAGCCAGCTTTGCAGCCAGCTCTACCACAGCACGATACGGCACTTGCTGCTGTCAGCAGCTACCCATCACTGCCGTTGGATGCGGTTATGAATGAATTCCGCATCTTGCAGCTGTGGCCCTCACAAGTTATTGATGACGAGATCCGATGCACACTCGCTATTTACTCGCTAAACGACCCAAAACGTCCGGCCTATGAGGCGTTGTCATATACTTGGGGCCAATCGCTGCTACATAAGACGGCGATCATCAACGGACACCGCCTTCCCATCACAGACAACTTATTCTGCGCTTTACGGCGCCTGCGGAGCAAGTCACAGTCAGACAAGCGGGCAGTCTGGGTTGACGCCATGTGCATCAATCAGCTCGACCTACCTGAGCGTGGCACGCAAGTTTCTTTGATGTATCGCATCTACCAGCAAGCATCGCGGGTCATCGTATGGCTGGGTGAATCTAATGAGCCATTCAATGACCCTGACTTTCGTTTTCTGTATCGCCGCTCCATCTCGGGCGACTACGGTCAAGCTTGGAGGGAGGAAGATTTCAAGCTCCGCTCGCTGCTGGCTGCCATTGAACAGACGCAACCCAGGTGGTGGGAGAGATCGTGGGTCATCCAGGAGGCAGTTGTTGCTCGTCAGTTGCCTGTGATAGCATTCGGGCCTTGCCAAACCACCTGGACTGCACTGCAAGATTTTCTAGAGGCTCTGAAAGCAGACTATCCCCATGCCGTCCCAGCCACATTTTCGGACTATCTGTCCACGATCAGGATGTTCAGATCGCATTTTGACGCAAATCAAGAGAGAAAGCTTTCCTTGCTTGAGATACAACTTGGCATCAAGGCTTCATCAGCTACCGACCCCCGGGACAAAGTGTTTAGCTTGCTTGGTTTGATCAAGGCGGAAGAGGAAGCCTGCATACCGGTAGACTACACCAAATCCTGCGCCAGTGTCTATGCAACAGCAACACACGCAATACTAGCTACCAGTAGTACCATCGAGTCGCTCTTCTGGATCAGACCCGGGAGACGATCCGCTTTCGATGGCTGGGAACACGAGACTTCCAGTACCGAAAGTTGCGATACTGGTCAGCTTCCAAGCTGGGCCGTCGATTTCGACTCAGACTTCAGCGCTCCATCATCTGGGAATTCCAATGCTGCCCTGCGAGCGAATCTTGCAGAGACTACGCAAGTGCATCGGTGGGATGAATACTTTGTTGGAAGCTCGCGTCTCTCTCCCGACGCAACAAGTCTAGAGCTGATTCCCATCACCTATGCGTGGGATACCGTTGAAGCCGTCGCAGTCCAACCTATCGGCGACGGGGTTGTTGGCGGATCATTCGCATCCCCGGTATCGACGCAGTTCTTGAGAAATGCCGAACTGGTGAGCAGGATGTCCGAGACTATGCAAATCTCGGCCGGCGGTACCTGTATCGACCGCGTTATGACCAAAGATTTTGCGAGTTTCTCACAGAACAAAACATTGTTGGGTGATTTTCTGTCGGAGTTGATCCTTCGCTGGTGTCTCCAATGGAATCGCGCGATCCCGGGATGGCACATGCGATCAAACGGCGAGCCGGACTTCCCACGGTTGTGGATTGACTATTGCCAATATGCCTCTGCATCTTGCGCCTTCTTCTGCACTGAGAATGGAAATGTGGGTGTCGGGCCTGGGGGCTTAGCTCCAGGAGATAGAGTCCTGCGCCTTGGAGGCCGCGCAGGAGCAATGTTCGACGGTAGTGGGGCCAGCGTAACCACGATGGTTTTGCGGCCATCCGGCGTGAGCTACGCCTTCCGTGGCTTTACCTGGTCCACTGATCGCAGGGGCAAAGCCATCACACACAGCCAGTACTTTCAAGGCGGAAGGTACGGGCCCTCCATACTTCTCCAATGATTTGGCGAAGCGACACGAGTCCACATTTTCTCACCACAGTGACTCCGCCCCACTTCCTATCGAAGCGTGGCTGAGAGTCCATTGTTCACACAGTGGCGTCTTGAGCATCACCCCGTGGAAGGTAAAAGCCCTTGCAGTACTCAGGGTAGATCCAGCAAACATTCCCGACCAGGCGCACACATATACTTCCGCACAGTCGTCTCTTCCATGCTCAATCATGTTACATCGCAGCGCACTAGTACATCCTTGACCAGCTAGACCTTGTGGGTGGCTCCGGCAGCAGTCTGTAAGTCTTCGATCTGACCGTCATCACCAAGGTCTGCTTCTATCTTGATCCCGGCGTCATCCTTTTCGATCACGACCTCCTCTGCCTGATCAGCTCCATCACCCTCTACGACCTTCACAGCGACCTCCTTCTTCACCCTCCGCTTCACCGGACTCCCAGCCACCGCGCTCGGACAAAGCCTCTCCTTCGCTAGATCGCACTCTCCACACTTGCGCCCGACGGGCAGACATATCGTCTGGCCAAACCCGACAAGAAGATGATTGATCGAGTGCCACTTCTCCTTTGGCAACCAGCTCTCCAGCTCCGCTCGCGTCTGCTCGGGCGTACTGGTCTTGTGCCAACCCCATAGATTAGTGATACGGTGGACATGCACGTCCACACCAATGCCTTCGTCTCGGCCCCAGGCAGCGGACATGCAAAGGTATGCCATCTTTGGCCCAACACCGGGGAGGGAGACTAGTCCTTCGATGGTGTCGGGTATGTCGCCGTTGAACTTATCACGCAATATAATTGCAACGGACTTGATGAACTTCGTCTTGTTGTTGTGAAAGCCGACCTTTCCAATAAGCTCATTAAGCCGATCGGGCTCCACTTCCAGCAGACTGTCGAGATAGAAGCCGCCTGGTAGGTTGTCCTGCAGGTTCTTCATGGCTGCTGCAGTCACTGTGTCCTTGGTCTGGGAGCTCAGCATAAGCGCTACAAGGGTCTGAAGCCGTCGGTCTATTGGCGACCGATGGTCTTCTGCTAGGCTCTCGCAGCCCATGGTGTCTACCGGAGCCAGTACCCGCTTGCGCATGGCTGCTGTGACGTCGTAGACTCTCTCCCAGTCAGGCGGCGGCTCGACTTTGACTGCGCCATGGGGACCTTTGATGTGCTTTGCCGGTTGTCGCCGTGCCTTCCGCTTTGGAGCCACATCGTCTTCGCTCTCGAGCTTGGGAGCTTTGCGTGGCGACCTGCGGACTGTCGTGCTCTCTTCGCTCAATGTCGTGACTCTTGTAGAAGGCGTGGCAGTGCTGGCCCGTTTGCGTTTCCCGAGACTTGACTCCGGACTAGCAGGCGCACTTGACAGTCCACTGTCAGACGACTCATCTATCCGATCCAGTACGGTTCCATTGCTGACACCGGATGCATCTGCGGCAAATGCTTTTAGGCAGCCGCTGGTAACCGTCCGCTTTGTCGGAGATAGCGCGCTGACGATGCGTTGCGTCTCTCGTGATACCCTTGATGTTCGCATGGTAGTCCAATGGCCCGTTCAGTGCTGATATCGTGTGCCAGGGGCGTAGTCTGGAGACGCGCCTCTAAACTCAAATCACGTCGCGCTTTGACTAAGCTGTCTACCGAATTATCGCCGGTCATCCATCAGTTCCAGCCAAACCTTTTTCAGTCTGCACTGCACTTTCGACTCATCGACCTTTCTTCGTATTACGACACCCACCAGGGTAGGCCGTCACGGTCTATATACGCCATATCACATCAGCAGCAATGCCACATTCTTCTGTTTGTCGCCAATGGGCGTCGGCGGGACGGGTGCCCGTCAACGTTGGATACCCCTCGCACCCCCGCCGGCAACATGGCTTGGTTGCGGATCCGTATTGCTTGATGGCAATCACGAGGCAGTCCGTGCCGCGGTCCACGAGATGACTAGAGACAAGACCTTGGTGGTAAGTCGAGCGCTCTCTACATCTATTCCCTTCCGTCCTGCCTACAGCAGTCCTACTTTCCCATATCAATATCCCCTGCTTCCACGCACTCGTTCTCTTTCCTCAAAACCTGCACATCCCTTGTACATTCACACCCTCTATACGTCTCAAGATGGCTTCAAACGGGCATTCTTCAGCTCTTCTCCAGCTACCTGGAGAGCTCCGCAACCAGATCTACGAGTACATCGCCCATTCCACCAAGCGAGTCGCTATATTGGGACCTCACAAGGTTGTCACCTTGCCCACACCATTCCGCCAGGTCTGCAGCCGGATCCGCGAAGAGTTCGGCACTCTCTACGACCACCTCTCTTTGGTATATGCGTCGGAGATCATGATCTTCAGCGAGGAATTCAACATCTGGTCCCTCACTCAGACCCTTCGAGAGATGCCGAGCCCAGCGCCTGGCGTCGACCAGGTGGTCGCAGTTGTCCTCCAGCTCACGAATGCACAAACACCGGCCCAGCTGCAGTTCTTCGTCAGAGAACTTTCGGACGCAACAGTATCGTCTCAGGTGAACACGATTATGGACTACCGGGTCTCCTTCGATCCGGAGACTTACCACCTCAATCGCGGCAGGTGTCAGTTTGCTCGTCTGGCGAAGAAGTACAGGTTTCATTACAGTGAGGCCGAGCAGATGGTGTGGGGGAGGCTTTACTCGTCCTTTGCGGAGAAGGCGCAAGAGCTCGATGGGGTCAGTGTGAAGGACTTCGCGACGGGATGTTGGAAGAGTAAGAATGGCGGGCTGTGCTTTGTCTAATATCTTCACAGTGATTTTATGTTTCTCTCAAGATCGTATCACGCCGCTTCCTCTTTCGTCCATCTTGCGCGCCTGCCTCCAAGCGAGTTTGCAGCTTGGCAGTCACACGCGACGTGTTTTCTGGCATCGCGCTAGTGGATTGTGAAACATCGCCTGGATCCTGAGAACCTTGACTTTCCACCTTCGAGTGAACAAGTCATTTGGCGATCTTCAGCACCAACGACATACTACATAACTTCGCAAGCACAGTCATGGCCAGCACACCGAAGGCGTCGAACAAGAAGCGCTCCGCTGAAGGTGAGGATGGATCTCAGCGCAGGATACGCAGGAAGATCTCGGAGGCGCCAATGTAAGTGCATCCAACCCAAGCAGCCGCCAGGGTGCTGACAGCGTCACAGACGTAGTTGGGCAATGATCACGGTGCACGTCGGTGCCGAAGACAATCCCAAAACATACAATGTCTACGAGGAGCTTTTAGTGAAGCATTCTGAGTTCTTCAAAGCGGCGTTGTCCAAAGAGTGGAAAGAGGCACAGCAGCGGACAGTCTCACTTCCAGAGGAAAACCCCGGCATGTTCGACATATTCCTCACTTTTTGCAATACCGGCAACGTATACAGCAGCAAAGACGACGACTTGGTCGGTGAGCCAGACGGTGTATACAATGATGCCGAGTGGGCTCGCCTAGCACACGCCTGGTGCCTGGGCGAGAGCATCATGTCGACTTCATTCAAGGATGCCATCAGCGATGCTGTACTCGCAAAGGTGACAGAGACATGTTGCTGGCCCAGCGACAACTACGAAGTGATATATCCGAAAAGCTCATCCTTGTCCGCAATCCGCAAGTTACTTGTTGATCTTGCAGTGCAACGCTGGAATGTCGACACTCTCGTGCGGAACGCCAGGAAGCAAGAGGCGTGGGAGTTTTACTTCGATCTTGCTGTTGCTCTGGAGAAGGAGAAGAAATCGGCGCTGGGGTCGAAGAAGGTGGTCAAGGACGAGGAATGCGCATACCATGAGCATGTGGCGGAGGGCAAACCGTGCTACAAGACGCTCTTCTGACGGAATGGTCACGAAGACGGGAACGCTTAGACGAAGGAAGGAACGACGAGCCTCAGCGTAGAAAGCAACGGAGTGGGCACGCGACATCGGCAGTGGAGACAAAGCTTCCAGGCGTGGAGGCGTTTCTCACTTACTCAGCGGCCGACACAAAGCAAAATGAGGACGCGGTACTCGTAGCGAGAGTTTGTGGCACACCACTATGCCATAAGAATGGCGGCGGCAATGAAGTTATTCTCATAACCATGTGAATTTGTCGCACGCTGGACGCTTCTCTATCGTCAATGGGTATCATAAACGCATATAAGTCTTACATCTTCAATCCCAGCCACCTTGTAATGCCGTGCTCAGCCCTCAATCCTCGCGACTCCTATCCTTCTTCCTCCCCCAAACCTCATCAGCATCACTCTTCCCCTTCGTCTCCGGCACCCACCACGCCGTGAACGCTCCAAAGAAAACCGCGAAGCCAGCAAAGATGAAGTACACCTGCCCCTTCCCCAGCTTCTTATTGACAAGAGGAAAGAACTGGGCTACAGCAAACGTAGCGATCCAATTCGCCGCTAGCGCCCAGCTCTGAGTCGCTCCAACCGCTTCGGCGCCGACGAGCTCAGAGGAGAGGATGAAAGGCACGGGTCCAAGACCGAGGGAGAAGGAGGCGACGAACAGTAAGACAGCGATGGCGGAGAGGACTGGTATAGCTTTCATGATCCCGATGGCTAGGAGGATTGAGTTGATGCCCATGCCTGCTATGCTCATGAGGAGGCAGGTCTTCCGGCCGAGGATGTCGACGAGAGGAGCAGCAGCTATCGTGATAATGACGTTAAGCAACGCCACAACTACGTTAAGGAGAGCGGCATTCGCTGCCAGCAGTTCCGAGAGCAGGCTGACGCCGTACATGACAATCGAATTGATACCGCACAGCTGTTGCCCGACCATGATCATCACCACCGCAAAGACAGCAGAATTATAATCCGGGTTCTGCAGAACGGCGAGGAAACCTATGGCTTTGGCTCCTTCTTCCATCTTCTGTACAGGTTTCGAGTGCCGGCGGTTGCCCTCGGTGTTTTCGGGCATCCCGTCTGTCTCGCCTCCGCCTTCTTCTGCTGGATGATCAGGCATATGGTCTTGACCACTCAACAAGGTTTCTTCCTCGTCCTCGAGGTCTTGCGCGCTTTCTAAGCCCCAACCTGAGACTTCTGCTTCCACGTCCGCGTAATGCCCGCGGAGCTTTTTGAGGACTCGCTTTGCTCGCGCGGGTTTGCCGTTGTCGGCTAGCCATTTCGGAGATTCTTGTCCGCCTAAGAGTAGGCCTGCGACTTGTAGACAGGCTATCGCTCCGCCTACGCCAAGGATGATGCGCCAGAGTTGTCCCTTTGAGAGGAAGAGGCCGAGGAATTGGGTAATGAGGATACCGACATTGATCATGACTTGCGTGAAACTGCCGAAGAAGCCTTTCTGGTGCGGTGGTGCGATCTCGCTTATGTATATCGGGACAATGACCGTGGCTGCTCCCGCGCCTAGGCCAGCGATGAAGCGGCCAGTGGTGAAGAGTCCGATATTCGTTGCCAAGGCTTCGAAGACTGGACCTATGGCTGCGAATCCTGCGGCGAAGATCATAGAGTGCAGTCTGCCGTACTTTGTGGCTACGGGACCGCCTGTGAGAGCGCCTATGAGCCCGCCGAGAGTGAAGAAGGAGGAGACGAGGCCGAATTGGAGTTCGTCCATGGGTATGCATTGTGGGAAGGGACCGCTACTGTCGCTCGGGCCGGATGTTCTGATGCCATGGAGGGCTGAGGTCAGGCGGACTAGTGTGGATATGCTTCGCTCTTCTGGGGGACATCTGATGACTTCGGCGGGTTCGTTGAGCTCGGCGAGGTGGTAGCCGAAGAGGAGGGGGCCGAGGGTCGCGGTGCACATGAGGTAAATGAAGTAAGGCGTGAGGTCCTTTAGCTTGCTTGAGGCTGCCATCGCGGCGGTATTGGCTTCGGCGATAGCTCTGTGGTGTTGGTGCTGTCGCTGCTTGTGCGTGCTGCTCACGGGCTGGCGGTTGGAGTCTGGTGGACGGGTGGGAGAGGGTCGTGGTGCTATCGTAGACCCATCATATCATCACCAGCGTCACCAGTCAGCAGGTAGTATCTCCAGCAAACTTGTCGCTCGACTTGAACACTTCCTCTGTTTCAAAACACGATGCTCGAGCAGCTCGAAGCCTGCCACTGCGAGCTCCACCACGGAGCTCCCCGCCCCCAAAGCATCACTGTGACCGTGTCTGCACCACTTCCCGTCCCACATGCACACGACGCGATAAGGTGGAAGATAAGGCTACACGACGTTTGTTCGTCTCATCTATTACTCCGCAGTATACGCGCGGCCACCAACAACCACCTCACCGCAGCCTATCCCAGCGGCCCAAGAGCTCCCACCACACGGAGACTTCGCTACGGCGTCAGATGCACGTTGCCAAAACGGCCCGCTGGCTACCACGCGGTGCGAGAAAGACTAACAGCATTTACTCCACTCGGAAACCGAAGCGCTCACCGCACTCGCATGGAAAGCTAGACGGGCATACGGACCTTTTGATGACATCGCATGAACTCACAGACTCTGAAACATCTTCGGAAGGTGGGCTAGTAGATTGGGGCCATGGCAGCTTCCAATCCTCCGTCCGCCATGGGCCCGCCTTCGGTTAGTAGGAAGAATAGCACGGTTGGCACCGCCAGCGTGCCTGCCCAGAACGCCGGAGTCAAGCGGACGGCTCAGGCGGCTTTTGATGGTGAGACTTTCCCGTGTATATCTCCTTTGGTAGAAGACTCAATTTGTATACTTGTTCGGCCACTTTCCTTCCTCGGCTACATACTCTCGGTGGCCGAGGATAGCATGAACAACTGTTCATTGTTCATCAGGTTCCATGTACATCTCATAACTGCCGCATTCGGAATTTCGACTTGCATGTGAGCCATCACGTGCACGACCAACCTCACACAAACGCTCACACCCCTTCCACAGAAGCACCCAGCACACCGCCACTCGTCAAAATGAACGGCACACCATATACCCCCCAACGACACATAAACGACAACTACGACATCGTCGGCTTCATCTCCTCTGGAACCTACGGCCGCGTCTACAAAGCCACCACCAAACACCATCCCAACCTCCCAACCCCCCTCGTCAAACACCCCTCCGGCCGCGTAATCGAAGCCTTCGCCATCAAGAAATTCAAACCCGACAAAGAAGGCGCCGAACTTCAATACACCGGTATCTCCCAATCTGCTATCCGCGAAATGGCGCTCTGCACAGAACTCTCTCACCCAGCTTTAATCCATTTGGTGGAGATAATACTGGAGAGTAAGTGTATATTCATGGTATTTGAGTATGCCGAGCACGACCTTCTCCAAATCATCCACCACCACTCTCTCCTCCCTCGCACGCCGATCCCGGCGAGTGCGTTGAGGAGTTGTATGCATCAGCTCTTATCCGGCTTGCTTTACTTGCATCAGAACTGGGTCATCCACCGCGATCTCAAGCCCGCCAATATCATGGTCACAGCCTCTGGCGCCGTTAAGATCGGCGACTTAGGCTTGGCCCGCTTATTCTACAAACCTCTCCATGCCCTCTTCAGCGGCGACAAAGTGGTCGTGACTATATGGTATCGGGCCCCTGAGTTGCTGCTTGGAAGTCGGCATTATACGCCTGCTATCGACCTCTGGGCTGTGGGTTGCATCTTCGCGGAATTGTTGTCTCTGCGGCCGATCTTCAAGGGTGAGGAGGCGAAACAGGATTCCAAAAAAGCGGTGCCGTTCCAGCGAAATCAGATGGGCAAGATTGGGGAGGTATTGGGGTTGCCGAATCGGAAGGAGTGGCCTTTGCTGCAGGCGATGCCGGAGTACTCGAATTTGCAGACCGTGAGCATGCACAATCCTTCCGTCAATCGTCCCGTAGGGCTGGACAAATGGTATAAAAACACGATAACGAACAATAACTACGGCTCACAAGGCTCGCCACCAGCAGATGACTCTGCGCTGGATCTGTTGAAGAAGCTGCTGGAGTACGATCCTTTGAAGAGGTTGACGGCGGAGCAAGCGCTCAAGCATCCATACTTTCTGGGACCGGAGGGTACAGGGAAGCCGCCTACGTGGAATTGCTTTGAGGGGTTGGAGACGAAGTACCCGCCGCGGAAAGTGAGTACGGAGGCGAATGAGATCGGTACTGGGTCTCTACCTGGTACGAAGAGGAGTGGGCTGCCGGATGATAGTCTGCTCAGGCCTCAACAGAAGAAGGCAAGGGAGGGGTGAATGGTTGCTGTGATTCTGGAGGCCACTTCTCCGAAAATGGAATTCGATTTGATTGAGAGTGTGGGCTGGCAGCTGAGTAGCTGCGTCTCGAGTGTGGCAGCTGTGCTAATATTTGTGGATCATCTGAGTAGGTCTACAGCGAAAGCCAGATGCCGCTGTGGGAACAATGGAGGTATCAGCTTGTCGAGCCGTCGATCTCGAGGTCGGCTGGTGTTTCGTGGACGGCTGAGCAGCTAGATGCTTGGGAGGAGCGGGAGAAGAGAAAGGCTGCGGGGACGGGCTAGGATGGTAGAGATCACGGCGAGGAGGGTTTCCGAGGCTCTGTGTTGGGAGACAGTTGTGCGCGGGTGGATTACCTCGGTACTATGCTATCTTGAGGATGCATTAGTACAGTCCGAGTCGAAGTAATGAAGATACCACGCCAGAGTACAGGAGCCTGCTTAAAGATGCGCGATGTTGATCTGCTAAAGGAAGGAGCGAGGGTCGGTGACAATGGACGTTGCCGCTCAGTGATCTCCAGTGACCAGCACTGTTACGAATCTACGAGAGAGCTATGCAACAGATGAATAGCGTTCACTATCTCCAGAAATATTTGCGAGAGCTATACAACCGACGGTGACGCTTATGCATAATATCTCTTGCCAATCGAATTGCTACCGTTGTCTAGAGGACAATACAACAGCCATTTGGCCGTACTGACTTTTGGATAAGGCGGCCACGTTCAATGTCACCAAGCCTGGGAGCATATTCCCATGGCCACGAAGTGGTGCAGACTGGAAGCCATTGATGATTCTAAACTCCACACCCACAGACACCAAACCTCTTTTCGACCATGCATCACCGTCCCTGCCTTCCGCGCTACCTAATTAAGCCATCGTACTAGAAGAACGATGTGCCCAGGAGATCAATACAACCGCTGGAACGCCTCCGTCATGCTCTCCAGTTCGGGATCTTGAGTGGTCAACTATCAGTACAGACAGCGCAAAGCCAGTAGCGATTGAACCGGATACGTGACATAACGTCTGCATCCTCCTGGGATGATGGAGGCTCTCGGCCTCTATACATCATCAACCCTTCCCCTCTGCGTTGTTGATCCCGAGCTACCAGTCCTGAACGTTTGTGTAGCACTACGCTCAGCAGTCCGAATTCCACACTCCAGCGCTGCTTTCATCCTGCTCCCTTCCCGGCTAGTGAGTGGAGACTAGCCGCGCAGTCCGGCCAGCAGTGAGCGATGAGAGCTAAGAGACCTGACGTCTGCATCCCAAGATGTTCGAATCACCTCCCGCCACACACCGCTACCTACTCATCTTGCGCTACTAGGGTTCGGCCTATCGCGCTTCAGCTCGCGCCTGGGGCCCCGAACTCGCCACTGCCACCCCTTCTTCACCTTCCCATCCACCCACCCTCTAAGCTGATCCGCCCAGCTCACTCGATCCGGTTTGATGAGATCTCTCTCGAAGCTGGGTTTGTGATCCGTTCGGATATCGGAGAGGTGATTCGGGCCACAGGCAAAGCAGACGTGATGAGCAGAGCAGGCATAATGACCATTGAGTATCACCTGAGGGTCGAGGTCGTAGTCGCGAAAAATCTTCAGCCAGAGAGCGAGTTGACCTGAACACCGCGAGTCCCGGTAATAGTTTCGATCCAGGGTCAAGTCGAGTCGGAATCTATGCTCGTTGAAGGTTCCGAGGCGATTCAGGTTGTTACGGTGCTTGAGTGTCAAGGTGGAGAGGAAGCGAACGATGTGGGTGAAGTCGTGGTTGTGGATATCGGCTGAGAGCAGCTCGGCGGCGATGACTGTGAGTGGACGGGCTTCGTTTCGGACTTGGCGGCAGGTGTCGAGAAGGCCGCATCTGACGCCGTATGCTCGCACGTACCCGTCTCTACGGACAACGACACGGAGGACATCGCTGAGCGCAAACTCATAGATTAGGATGCGCAACTCTGGTGGTAAGGTGAGGAGTGTTTGCGCCATCGCGTTTACTCATGCGTTAGATCGACTCTGAACACACTGAGAGACAAGAAATTTCGTGCGAATGCTGAATGCGAGAAATGATAGAAAATGAAGGTACCTGTGGACTATAGTCTGGCTCGTAAAGGAAATTGATCCAGTTATGACACCGTCCCAGCCCGGGACCATGGCTCAGAGGAAACACCGGTAGCATAAGTCTCCCGCTGAACCGGGCCCTTCGGAGCGTCGACGTATTGCATGAGCTGATAGCACTGCACTCTGTTGCCCCAAAAGCTCTCCATCCGCCTGCCAGATGGGCCTACCGTTGACTTTCGGTTGTTTCGGCACTCTTCTACCTTCCGCGCTTGCCACGTTTACCTCCCGCTTGCCTCGACCGACTAGCCTCCATCAACTTGATGAACTCCTGGTGCTCCAACTGTCGATCCCATGCAGCCCTGATACTTCTCCACTCCGCGTGCGATGCCCAGTTCAGCTTGCTCGTCCCATGAGTCTCGATGTGACCCCATTCACCCGGCGTTCCGAAGGCTCTATAGAAGGGCTTCAGCGTTGTGGGTACACGGCCAGCGAACCTGTATGCCTGGCTTGCACTCCGACAGAACCGGTCGTTCTCCTGCAGCCAACGCTCAAGGTTGTTCTTCGCTTGCTTGGTTTTATTGAAGTCCATGGTAAGGAGGATTTCCATGTCTCCGCTCCGCCTGAAAGCCTGAAACACAGAAATCTTCTTCGCCGTCGATTTGTACGCTGTTACATGGCGGAAGTCGAAGTTGTGGACATGGAAATCCAGCTTGGTAGGCACGCCATGCTGCCCATCCGCTACCTGGCGAGCATGGTGCTCGAAGATCGGTAACGCCTCGCTTCGTATCTGTTGGCATGTTGCGAGCAGGCCCGGCTGATTCGCATGATAGCCTTGGCGGTTGATCTTGACGTTGTTGACTTCGCTAACGACCAAATCGTAGATCTTGTTGCGGAGCTCGGCTGGCATTGTCTGGAGTGACGGAGACATGTTGTTGGTGGTGCTAAGAGGAATATGTACTTTCTGTGGGTGTGTCCGTGTTGTGAGTGGTGTAGGTGTGCTCGGTGTTGCTGTGGCAGAAAGTTGTGATCATGGAGAGTATGAACCAAGCAGAATGCACAATGGACCACATCAAGTACTTCTAGGCTGCTATCGCCCCGGTCCACATATGGCAGGACCCGTGATCACGCGGCAGAAGATACGTGGCCAATCACATGTGTGAGCGTCGTATTGCCTTGAGATGCCCTTCGAGTGAACTGACGGGACCAAAGTTAGTGAGACTGAAGATCTTGGACCACTCAAAGTGAGCTCGCATTAGAAGACCTATGACGGAGGAGATAGGCTTGCCCATCGAACGTCGATGATCAAGCAATGCTCCCGTCTGGCGCCCAGATGGTCCGACCGTCCGTCCTCGCCAAAATCTCGATGCCTACCCAAACGCATCTCTTAAAGCCGCTACATCCTCCTTCTGCTCAGAGCCCTAAACCACCTCCCACACAAGGATGCAGTTCATCGCTCCACCTCACCTAATCTCCCAAGCGACTGAATCCGAATGTTCCGCCCTGTCTAGCCTTCGGGCCCCACACCTCGAGCACACTACGACTCGGAAGGCCTCATCCACCATAGATCATCCATGCGCCAGAAGCCAAAGTGGTGCTGAGAGAGCCAGTGAGCTTGTTGGACTGGACCTTGTTGGTTTGGTTGGTCACCGGTAGGTTGTGGACTGGTTTAGACTCGAGGTCGCCGTGGTTTGGATTGGTTTGGTTTGAGGGCCGTAGTGTCCACTGGACTCCAATAAGCCTAATCCGGTAATAAATGGGCCTCAACCAGGCCTAAGATATAGCAAAAAGCGCTCGCTTCGCTCGCGGAAGAGAAGAAACCGACGCCGACAACAGCGAGGTCCTATAACCCCTATAACGGCGTGTGTAATAGACACAGGAATAAGCAGCGTCCATATGCGCTTCATACGGCAGAAATCTGAGCTCACATACCCGTTCCTACACCCTACCAACCGACCTTGTCGCCGATGCCTAATTGGGAACTGGACTCCGTGGTCTTATTGGACTGGCCCTCTCCGCTATCGGTTTGGTTTGGTATTGACCCTCAGTCCAAACCAAACCAAACCAACAAGCTCACTGGAGAGAGCCATTTCTTGCGCATATCCAGCCACTCATCATGCGCATTCTCATTGAGCTTCGCCTTGCCATGGTTCTTACACACCCGTCGCGATGCCTTCCCAAAAGCCTTGTCGTACTCAGCCGGTACATCAGGCGTACGGACAATGAATCGATAGCTGGTTTTGAGCCCACCCCGGTTAATATCATTCGTGCTGTCTCCGCAAAAGCGGAGCCAGAATAGGAGGTTTTCCTTGTTAGCCTTCGCTGTGTCGGTGTCCATTTCCATGTCCATAGTAATGCGCAGGCATAGGCTTGTGGAGGCGCTGAGGCTTGGGTACGTGAGCTTGGAGATACCGTTTACGGCCGGCATGACGTGAGTGAAGTCGAAATTGTGCACGCTGAACTGAATCCGCTCGGCTGTGGTACGGGCGTTGTGCTCGAAGACCTGGAGGGCTTCGTCGCGGATCTGATGGCATGTCGCTAGCAGCGCAGGCTGACCGGTGATGTGTCCATGCTTGCCAATCTTTACGGTGGTAGTTTCTGAGAGCGCGTCTTCGATGACTAACTCGTAGATGTTGTTGCGGAGCTCAGCCGGCAGAGTCTGAAGAGTTGGCGAAGACATCTTGCTGAATGATCGATGGTATGCTGAGATGGTAGACTTTAAATTTGTGTAGTCTAGGTGATCAAAGGAATGTAGTAGTAGGGAAGGAAACAAGTGTAACTCATGGCGGTGGCTTAGTTCTCATAGTGCTGGTGCTCGGACCGGCGGCAGCACGTGACAGGCGGCCAATATAAGAATGAGCGAGCTGAGCGACAAGTGAGCTCCCAGGTGGACTTGGACTTTGCGTGATGACTGAAGTAGCCGATTGAAGCAGTGAGTGAGCGAACATGTGCAGATGGTGGGACAAGCTGGAAAATGCTGACCGAGATACGGAATCGAGAGCCTTGCTCACTACGATCAGAATGCATGCCATGCTACCGCTTCGTCTCTCTGCCAGCCCACTTCATCCCACTTCGTACCCCGAGGGCTATCACTCATCCTCCTCATCTTCCTGCTGAGCCTGCCACTGATTCCCCCAAGCCTGCAAGATGCTCACCCACTCTTGATAGGCGGCACTTGGGCCCCCAGGACGACGCATTGTAGCATTGCCCCTCGCTCGGCACATTAGTCTGTCGAATGCTTTGTGGAGGTCTTTCGGAACTTGCGGAGCAAAGCCATGGAACTCGTAAGGGTTTTCAACCCAGCATATCTGACCTTTCCGCTCCTGTCTGAGCCAATACTGCACCCACGAGAGCAAGTTCTCCTTGCCATTCGCAGCAAGGTAGTCGGCATCAAGGGTCAGAATGATCTTGAGCTGGCGCTTTTGACTCCTCTCCAGGTAGCGATACACGTCGAGCTTGTGCGGCGAAGAGCCGAGAAAAGCTTGGAGGTGGCTAAAGTCGAGGTTGTGGATATGGAAGTCGAGGTTGTTGAGGGTGTCAAATGGTGCGGATTTTGCGGATTTTGTGTCGCAAATTTGTGCTGCAATTGCATCTTCGATCTTGTGCTCATACATCGGCATAGCTTCTTGTCGGGTTTGTCTGCAAACCTGGAGAAGGGCGGATGGGTTGGCGATCTTGCCGTGTCTACCAATCTTGAGATAGGTGATTTCGCCGAGAGCAAGCTCGTAGATGGTGTTGCGCAGCTCAGCGGCGAGAACGAGGAGTGGCGAAGACATCGTTGTTGGTGGGTACAATGTTGTGACCGGAAGTCCGTCGTTGATCGTGGAATGCTATGGTCTGATGGTCTTCTTTGAAGTTGAGCGGTATGAGGTAGTCGTGGTTGAAGTAGATTAGAAGTAGTAAAGCTGCAATCACATGGAAGGAACCTTTGAGCAGCAATGCCGTCCTAGTCCGGAAACGGATTGGCGTAGACTCTACAGGCTATGTCCGAGTGAGCGCGCGCGGCGCTCGAGCGAGGTTGGAGTGAACCTATATAGGCCAAAAACACTTATTGAGAGGAAGATATAGTACTCTCGAGTAACAGACCGATGCCACGAACCCGCCGTTCACGCCATCGCCGAAGGATACCTGCCGCTGATGAATCACTTCAGCTTGTCACCAAGCTCCCTCCCCATTCGCATACCACCTCTCCGCAATTGCCACCTTCATCTCTCAAACTCCCCAGACTCGTGCCCCCAGCATCGGAATCCTCAATCTACTCCGTGTCAACGTATCTTTGCATAGAAAGTAATCAGCTCCTCCCACACCTCTCTTATGGCCCTCCAATTCAGGTGCTCCGCCGCATTAAGTTTGCGCTCCCCATGGTTCTTGCACTTATGACGAGAAGGCTTACCGAATGCCTGGTCGAACTCTTGCGGGATTCCCGGGATGCTGTAGAATCGGCCGACGAAGAAATAGCTCTCTGTCTGGTGTCTTGCGTCACGCAGCCAATCCTCGAGGTGCTGGATGGCCTGGTCCACATGCTTGAGTTGCACAGTGATGTTGATGGTGGACACACCCAAGCCTTCGTCGCAATCGCGGTACTGAGCCAGCTTGCCGGGGTTGCTGATGAAGCGCTGCACATGGGCAAAGTTGAAGTCGTGAACATGGAACTCGAGGCTGCGCAACTTAATCTTGCCCGTAACCGCGTCCTCCATCTTGTGCATGAACATGGGCATGGCTTCGTGTCGGATCTGATGACAGGTCGCTAGTAAAGCCGGCTGCTTCGCAATGTCACCATTCTTTCCGATCCTGACGACTGTGACTGGTCCAATGGCCAACTCGTAGATGTTGTTGCGCAGCTCGGCGGCAAGCTTCAGTAGTGGGGAAGACATGCTCGTTGGGTGATGTAGAGGCTGTGGTCTCGGGAGTCGTGCGGATAGTGTGTTGTAGGAAAGACACTAGGGTCTTGCTGGTAACCTCTGGAACTGTTGGTTGTGTTGCAGAGACTGGTTATGCTGATTGAAGGTTGTGTGTTTGGAAGATAAAGGTGATGCGTTGTTGTATATATAGTTACTGCCGATGGTCAATGTAACATCTCCTCGTTCGCATGTGGTTAGCGGAAGTGAAGGTTGCTAGTAAGTAAGCGGTGCACGAAGTGAAGCAATTCGATACACTTCTATGACACAAGTAAGTCAAGAAGCCTTGGACGACACGCAGAAAGTGTAAGATTGCTTACTTGATGCCACCGCTGACGCCTCTGTCTAACCGTGAGGCCTAATAGCACCTTGAGTACCTGCCCTCTCTCTTAACGCTTTCAAAACACTCACTCACTCGTAGGCTAAAGCCGCAAGACCTCTTTTGGTGAAACTGCAAAGACGACTCTAATAAGTCATCGCACCTCGCCTCGCAGTACTCAATCTCCTTCATCACCGTCCACCGCAATCGGCGTCCCTAGACCTTGCTTCGCATCACCTCTGCGTACAACCTCCTACCATCCCAGCCCCAAGGTGAGGTTCGGCGGTTGGTAAACGTTGCATTGCATACGGCTGTACCAGCTCTCCTTGATCTTCGCCCAGTGCAGGTGCTGCTGGTGAGTGAGCTTCGACGTGCCATTGCTCTTGCACACACGCGTGGAGGGCCTGCCGAAAGCTTGGTCGAACTCTGGTCTAGGCGGGCCGACGTTTGGGCCCACCACTTGATAGTCGAACGTCGCGCCGAGGGCTGTAGCAGCGGGGCCACAGCAGATTTTTTTCAACCAGTATTCCAGACCCTCTTGAGCATCACCGGTGTCCAGATGTGGCTTGTCGAGCGTGCACAGGATCCGGATCTTCTTGCCTTGCATAGCTTGACGGTATCTGCCGGTCTTCAGGGCGTCGCGAACCCTCGTCTCTAGATGGTCGAAGTCGAAGTTGTGGACGTGAAAGTCGATCTCTTGGGCGTGCCTGAAACCAACATTTTCGAACATCTGGAAAGCTTCGTTCCGGATGCGCTTGTTGGCGAGTAGGATGCGTGGCTGCCTTGCGGGGTCTCCGAACTTGTTGATGTACACCTTTTTGACCGTGCTTACATCGCCGACAACATACTCGTAGATTTTGTTGCGGACGTCCTTTGGAAGCTTGCCGAACCGAAATGGCATGTTGGTCGATGAAGTTGGTGGTGTTTTATGTCTCGAGAGTCGGTGGTTGCGTTGGTATTTTGTGTATTTGACCGTGGTTGTGAGCGAAGTTGTGGCTGTGGTAGAGATATGTTCGGAAGCAGGAGATGGTTACAAAGAGGCGAACGGCCAGTCTTAAGTACTTGCTGGTGATGTTGCGCTATGCCACTTACAGTAAGTCCGAGACCATGTTGAGCATGTGATGATGACTCACAATCTCAGTGAGCTAGACAGCACTGCTGAGTGAAGCTGGAGTGAGTTGAATTGCCGTGGACTTGCCTGTACGCCATCGCTAATGCACCACCACACCGTCCACTCATACACTAAAAGTACATCCTCGCAATCCTCTCACGATGCCCAACCAGATTCCCACACCGCCTAATCATCTCACCAAGTGTGTTCTCCTTCCATCCCAGTCCCTCATCCAGAAGCAACTGCGTATAAGCAGACACACTCGCATCGAATAACCCAGGCTTCGCTTGCCCAAAGAACCACTCATCATCTCCAAGCAAGCTTGACAAAGCCTCAAAGGCTTCTTGGGCGTCGCGGAAGATGTCTTCTTCGACGATAGTGTTCGAGGCGGACGCTTTGGTGAGTTCGGTTGAAGCAGCGGTCTTGAGTTGGTATGCAATGGTCATCTGGACGAAGATGTTCGAGGAAGAGGGCATGATGTAGAGCTGATGGAGGAGAGGCGAGTTGGTGGGAAGCAGATAAAGTTGGTAGAGCCAAGCCTTCCGTATCCGGTTGTCCAGTAGAGAGGCATAGGCTTCATATCGCATGTCCTCAGGCTCTCGAAGCTTCTCTGCTTGCTTTTGCGAGGCGGCCCATCGTTTCAGCTTGTTGCCCGGTATGGGATCCTGCGCTTTCGTGGGCTCAGAGGTGGAGACGGCTGGGAGGAGGAAAGGGAGAGCGCCTGAGGGCGAGGCATGGTTGGTTGATGGGACGGTCTTGAAGTTGAGGTTGTCGAACTTCAGATAGGCCTATGCAGATTATAGAAATCAGCTCAATCGTTCTGTATAAGTTCCGGCGCATAGCTATGTTCAACTGACCTGCCATTTCAAGCATGCCGGATTGAAGCTCGGTCGCCCATGTTTTGCATCCTCTTGATTTGTGAATACATGCAGCACATTCTCTCCTCGATCCCTCGGCGCCCGTGCGGGAAGCTCGTTCGCTTCGTACGTGACCAACGGCGTCTTGTCGAAGACTCGTTTCACCGGGGGAGGGAGGGCGAAGAGGCTGCGGAAGCCGTTTGTTGGCTTCTGCGCTGCCGTCGAGGATGCATCATGGCCAGGCTTGCTGCCGGCGGTAGCGTTGCTATCATCATCGTCTGGCATGGCCATCCATTGCTTAGAGGTCTTCCAGAAAAGTCGCTTGCATGTGAATATCTGCGGAGGTTATTCCCCTTTGGGAAGCTGCGGTTGAACCTCGGCAAACAACAGCCATCCATCCACGTGCCATCTCGTCTTGTGAACGTCTCCAACACCCTGCTCCTTGTACAGCCATTCCTTCACGGTCTGCAGACCTCTCGGTCGTGAAGCCCGTAACACAGCTGTGTTACGTGCTAAAGACAATCGACTGGAGAGCGCCGCCGATATGGCACGGATACGACAGCTTGCAATTGGACCTATTCCAGGCCATTCCATAAGTGAGCACAAGCTGTCATCGTGTGCTGCTCCATCGATAGAATACTTGCGAGCGGGGTAGCTTGAGATGGAGAGCCTAGTAGAGGGAATGGAATAATTAGGTATGGTAGGTACAACCCTGCTTGCTGTCAATGCCTATACGCTCCGGACATCTCCAAGGACACTACTGTACCTGTACCATCGAACGAGAACATGCACCGGAACACGCAGAACCCACCTAAGCCACCCTACCTATACCGCGTCACAGACGAGTATAGTCTTACCCAAATCGACGAGTACGGCAACTTCGATGCTGGAGCTACACTCCACTGGCACATGGAGGAATGGATCACACCTCGCACTCTTAACAAGCACCTCGACTGGGGCTATAGATTCAACAACAGAGAAGCTGATACCGCGGCGCTCTTTGTTTCGACGAGCACCGACAGAAGTTGGGCTTTTAACGAAGCGGCACGGCGGCGAAGGAGGGGTCGGCAACAGGTGCGGGTGTATGAGATCGACCTAAGCACTTTTGAGTGGGTCGAAATGCCAATCAGTCGTACAGGGAGGACAATGTTGATGTTATGGGAGCCTGAGTATGGCGCGAAGTTCTTCTCAACGGAAATTGTGTCTGCGACTATCGACTGGCGGAACCTTATGAGGTCGGAGAAGGAATGGTTTGCTGTGAATTGGATTCCGCAAGACTTTATCAGGCAGATATACTAGCTATCTCGCAGACCGTAATACAAAGCACGCCGGCATGGACGGCAGCTTCGCCACCGTTAGCATCGGACTGACCAAGCAGCAGAAGCAGTGTTTCGATTCGTTGCATTATCTGTTCGCTCCGGCTGCATGCTCGCCTGAAGAAAGCAGCATACGATCCCACCCGCCTTGCACTTCTTAGCCACCGCACGCCCTCTGCAGCGCCTCGCTTAGTCGTCACCTCCGCGCGCGTACCGGACTGTCCTTCAAACAAGCCCCAGAGCGGCAGCAGAGCGAAGCGCGACCATCACACCGACAAACCCGGCGAATAAGAAGATCATAGGAATGCCGATGACTTTGGGGACGTCGGTAGCGAACCAGGTATGGTTGGCGCGGTTCACCGAGAGCATGAATGCGAGGACGAAGACGATGATGGCGATGCTGAAGCAGAAGGCGAGCTTGGCCGTGTTCTTCGCCTTCGCTTTCTGTGCGCAGGTCAGTGAGCGTGCTTGGTGATGGATCCACGATGGACTGAGACTGAGACTTACGTTCTCCTCCGCCTTCTCGGGTTGCTTCGCCTCTTTCAACTCGGCCTTCACCATGTCCATCATCTCGCTCCTCATGGCGTCCTTTAGCTCTTCCATGAGCTCCCCCTCCTTCACCTCGACCTTAACCATCATTTCCATCTCACTCCTCATTGCATTCTTCAGCTCTTCTAGGAGCTCATCCCTCTCCTTCTGGCTCATGCGAGTGGTGCGTTCCTGCCCCTTCGCATGGCCCTTCTCCTGCCCCACTTCTGCGCTTTTCTCGCCACTCACATCCGGCACCGACGCTCCGATGACCCGCTTCTTCGGCGTGGTCGGCGGTCTGGTCTGCTTGTGCAGCTCCTTGTCAAGCCTAGACCTCTCCTTCAACTTGCGCATATCATCCGCCAGCTTCGACCCTCCGTCGGAATCGTACGGTCCCGCATACTCGAAAAACAAAGGAGGACTGTTATCGAACGAGGCATTGAGTGCGGGGGGGTCCTTCGTGGTGGAACTCTTCGTGGTGAAGAAAGAGGATGTGATTGGAAGCTTCTTTTTCTCCGCCCTGGCAGCCCTCTTCTCCCTGTCGCGCTTGCTTGATTGCCCGTGAAGTAATCCCAGAGGCCTCTTCTCAACGACCTCCCCATCGGAAGAGAAGAGGTACTCTTCATCGCTGAGGTAGTCGACCTCTCTATCGACATCTTTGGGGGCCTTTCTGCGAGTCGAGAACAGCAGCCCAGCCTCGCCCTCGTTCAAGCGATGCTTCTTCTCCTCGTACTTAATTTCGCGGGGAGTGACGGGAGATTGGGGTGCCTGGGGAGGAGGCATTGTGGCGCGCTGGGCAAGCGTCATCCTGGTCAGGCTGGGCTTGGGTTGGAGGCGTGTGTCTGCCATCTCGATGATGTTGATGAGGTTGGGCGAGATTGCTGTGCTTAAATTGAGAATTCCAAGCGGCAACGTACTTTTAAATGGTGCCGCGAAGAAATCTAGGAAGCTAGCTCGATTGGTACATTAGCGGCGGACGTGCACTTTCACATGCTAAAAAAGTGGGGCAGGCAACAGTTACCGGTCTTCATACTTGGGTTTCCACTTCCACCTCACCTCACGGACGTTCAACGAACACGAACATCTACCGTCTACCATCAACCTCAACATGACACGAACACGAACATCTACATCCAACCTCAACATGACAAGTTACGGGTCAGGCGGGACACACACGAGGCCACGTCGGCCACCCTCTAAGCGACCGCACACCATGTCGCTGATAGAACGCGGCCTGTGCACCGTTGTCAATGCAACACTGAGGGTGTACGGCAACATGCGACGTGGTAAGACAGAGCGCTCACATTCTGAAATCAGTACTAACGCCATTGTGCAGCGCGACACCCGGCCGAGAAGGGACCTCTTCGAGGCAGCACTTGCCACATGCTCGCCATACCTCCAGAGCTACGCAACCGCATCTGGGAGCTATCCTTGCCTCAGTCCGAAATGGTCACCATACCCTTCAAGCACCCATCTCTGCTCCAGGCCTGCAGGCAGATCCGCCACGAAGCTATGAGCATCTTGTTGTCTGTCAACCGCTTCCAGCTCCGGGCGGACGAGCGCCAGTCGACCGTCAGAGCATGGCTGGAGATGCTTGAAGTCATGGGTATGCTCCGACAGCTTAAGCATTTGGACCTTCACCTTGACATCATGTACCGGAATCCTCTGGATCCAGTCAGTCTAGGTCACTCTGAAAGGCTCGGCTTGCAACAAACGGTTCACGTCTTGCTGGATCTTGCACCGAGGTCTAACGTCACTCCACACAACAAGATCGTCAGTCATTCCGCGATGCGGTGCACCGGATGCCTCTATCTGGGTGAATTCTGGGCCCCAGAGTTTCGCTGCGGGATGACCGCGCATCTGCCGCAGCCTGAACAGCTGGGCTTGCACGCCGTGACGGAAGGCTGCACGCTGCACATTTGCTTTGACGAGTGCTTGTATTCACCATGGGCCTGGAGGGCGCACACGGAGAGTGTCCCAGAGGTACAAGAGCTGTGGTTGAGAGCGGTCGCACCTATGCTAGGTGCTGCAGACGGTGACAGCCGCGGTACCGCTGAGTGGTGGTATCGTCTACTTGAGTGCATGCAGTGCAGCTCATGGGACACAGAGATCACGGCACCGATTCGTGAGGCGCGAACAGTACGTGGCAAAGAGAAAGAAGATGCATTGGGCAACTGGAAGTGGAGACACGTCGACATAGGCGAAGCAAGTCGCTTCCTTCACGAGCGGCAGACGGCTTTCGGTGATCCCGAGTGCGGCGGAGGATAGGTCGCTCGCGGTCACCAGCCTCCAGTCTATCATCAATATCACAGACGTCATCATCACGTTGTATGAAGGGAAGTATCTAGCCATAAGCCACTATCGTACAAGACGATAGACCTGATCGACTTCTTTGCGGAGCAGCCACGATCTCGAAGTCTCAACGAAGCCACACCTACTCCCTTCTGACAGTCCAATCCCGGTGTCCTACTTCGCAGCATCCTCCGCCTTCATCATAGGCTGGCAGACGCCCATCGCCAGAAGCAGTCTTGGCATGAAGAATGAACGATAGTTTGTAAGGTTGCATTTATTCATCCACCGGACCGCCGCATTGCCTTAGCGAACCTATTTTTCGCCGTGCGGCAGGAGAGCAAATGGCCCAGTGCCCTACGCCATATCTCTAGCTCTCATGGTCATCATCACTTGTGCCCAGCTCAACACCCCAACAAACTAGCGTAGCCTCCACCACCCTTCAGTCTCTCGTCAACAAACTCTCAGAGCAACCCCATGAGAAGTGTGCAGAGTACATGAACAGCAGCACCCACCAGGCCAGCGGTCGTGATGATGAGTGGGCTGATCATTGCTGAACGGTGATATGAGAAGCGTGGCGGGAAAAACTGATCAAGCAAGCCCTCAATGCCGATCAAAGCAAGAATGGACCCACCGAAGGAGATGACGAAGTCCAGCACAAAGCCAGCGATCTTCCACCGCAACAAGTTGATCACGAGCTCCTCTGTGCCGTACAGCTTCTCCGGCTGGGGTTAGCGCTTTCGGTCTCTTGGAAAAACATGATAACTGAGTAACTCACTCTCTTAGGATGCTTAGCTTGCTCGACATGCGCCTGAATCCTTTTTGTTTGTTCCGCAACGAGGCAGGCACACCAGAGGAATGATGCACTGCAGCCGAACAACCAAGAGACAAGTGTAAGCTCTGTCCATGGGAGCAAGCGAAGTGTCATAGCGAGCCCGGAGACAAGCACAAGAGCCATTGGCAACCACCAGGATGTGGTCAATGCAGTGATGTAAAGCTTTGCACTCTCTGCAACCTTCATTTGAGACAATGTCAGTAGGTCCACTCTTGACTCCTGAGTGTCGCCGAACTGACACAAACCGAGAGGACTTACATGGCATTGCTGTGGATCTTGGATCTGGGCGACATCCGCATCAGTAGATTCCTTCTGTGTCACCTTAGGACTTTGCATGATCGTCTCCAGGCGAGGCTGGTCCTCGGCTGGCATCGCGGCGCGCAAAGCTGAAGGAATCTCGTCTTCATAGTTGCTCTCGAGGATGGTGGGACCGACGCTGGGTGTCTTGTTGCACGGCGTATCGCTGAAGCCGGTATAGGCAAGCTTATACTCCTTGTCGACGATTTCTTCCACGTGCGTGATGCGGTTTGGTTCGGTGGTGAGCGGTGTTGTCGTTATCTTCTCTGTCCCGGGAATTGCTTCGTGTTCTGTGGCAATCATGATTACTGTCCGAGAGAAAGTTGTTGAATGGTATGCGTTCGTGGATTTGGCACCGGCGGCAGCGGCGACTCTCTTGTAGGAGAAGCTCTGGCTGGAAGTGTCTGCGGCGGCATGTCTCACTTCTGCATGTCTCACTTTTGCATTTTTCATACAGCGAAACACTGGTCAAAGGTATCGAGCGACTTTACATGCCTGTTTCGATGTACAAAGCGGTCCGCGAAAGCTTAGGAAGCACATTTGAAGAGAGGCAAATGGTGTCTGGAGGGATACTAACAGTCTAACAACGGTGTCAGGTGAAGGTTCGCCGCACTATCCTGCGTATGCACTTCCGTACTCGTATTGTGCTCCTCACCATGTGTTAATAGTGCAGCTCTTGTGTTTCGTTCCGACCCCGTGCAGTGCCTCCAGTGTGGCGTTGCACAGCAGCACAATTAACATTCACTTACTTCGACCTCCCTGGGATGCGCCGGATCGGGCTCTTCCGTCGACTATTATAGCTCCCGCACTTTCTTTTTCGCTGTATATAGGTCAGCTCTCTTCTACAGCCACAGACTCCGCCTGCACAATCACACGCAGTCCCTCCTTCATTATCAAAGATGGCGACGCCTCCAGCGCTGCCAGCGCAACTGCTCAGCAGTCAGCCCATCGCCCTCGACCTCTACGCCCTCACATCCCTCCTGCAGGAGATGAGCCAGCGCCTTCAAGAGTCCAACCAGCATCTCGAGGAAACCAACCAGCGTCTTCAAACCCTCGAAACAAAGCAAGAAGCAATCGCCGCCGACGTTGCCGCGCTGAAAGAAGTCACACCAGCCGTCAAAGTCATCGAAGCTCGCCAGAAAGACTTCATGGCGGACTTCACATCCATCCTCGAAGACCCAAAAACCAGCCTTCTACTCAACAACGATGCAGTACAGAGGCACAAGGAACGCAAAGTCGCTAGAACCACCGCAGTCAGCCAGCGCACCTTCGACATTACCGAGATCCTCGAAGTTATCCTCCTCAACCTGCCGATGCGCGATCTTCTCCTCTCTCAGCGTGTTAGCAAAGGCTTCCGCAACGTGATCCAAGGCTCCCTTAAGATCCGCCAGGCATTGTACCTCGAGCCTGCTCCGGCGTTCGAGGCGGACGGCAGACCTATCGCACCTATCATCAACCCGTTACTGTATAGGCCACAGGAGGGGAAGCAAGAAGCAATCAAGTCAGCCCTTGTCGTATTTGCGGAGGATGGATATCCCAGTGTGGTGCGCATTCGCGGCGCCTTCACGGCAGACAAGGCCAGGAGAACTCACGCCGACGAATTCAAAGATACGGCGGTGAAAGACTACATCGTTGAAGTGGAGACCCTGGGCCTCGTCGAGCGGAGCGCCTACACCGTAGGCGAGGTCGATGAACAGACAACCTGTTACGCACAAGGGTCGTGGCAGCGAATGCTGGCCTCTCAGCCGCCCTGCGTTGTGCGATGCTTCAAAGCGCCGCCTAGCGTTGTGAACAGAACGAGTTACTGGGAGACGGTCAGCGGAAAGATGGGGGATTTTTGGTACAAGAAGAGCTATGCCGAGAACGATCCAAAGACCATCTCAGAGTATAAGAAGATGTCAATGCGTTCCATGGGTCGAGAGTATGGCTACGATCTCCGCACAGAGAGTACGCAGGACGCCGAGAGGACGCCTCGTACCAATGCGGGAAGTAGATGGTGACGCAGAGGCAGCGTTGGCGTTGATGCCTTTGCACTCGTATAGGGCGGAAGAGGCTAAGGACTGGGAGAAAGGAGGTGTTGATGCAAGATGGCGAGAGTAGATTAACGAGGAAGTGTAGCATTGCGTATTGCATGACTCTGAATCCGTATGGTGTAGTCATGACCCGAGATTGCAAAGTAGTATAGGCAGCCATAGCACTGTCGGAGGGGCGCATTGGTTCGGCGCACCCAGATCTCTAGAAAGTCGAATCGAGATGAGAGGGTACCAAAGGCTGATATAGTGGTGGATTTTCGAACGAGGTCGGAATACTGCACTCCTAGCTGTGTTGCAAGTATTTGCAGGTCAATGCTATGCACAGCCTTCGAGGAGGCGTAACCATGTACCTGCATTTCGAGTTGGACAGTCCGTGGCGTGTCAGTGATCTCAACCCACGCACATGAGCGTTGTTCGTAGTGACGTCTTCCAGTCCCGAATCATGCTACTCCTTTTCACACACCTATGCGGAAAGGTCACTTGGATGCCTCATTCCCATACCTCATTCTCAATCTCCGGCAACGAGTTCCTGATACCCAGTATGGCGCGAACTTCCTCTTCCACATGCACCTTTGTCTCAACCTGCCTCAAAAGCTCACCATCCAAGAAAGGCTGTTGCAAAGCCAGCGGATCGCCACTACGCTCAAAGTACTCGGCGTAAACCTGCCTTACCTTGAAGCGCAGCACAGCGTCATCACTACGATGCCTGAAGCCGTAGTCCACCCAAATAGCTGGTTGTACATCGGTCCTACCCGTCTCGCAATACTGCTTCAAGGACCATGCCGATAGTTCAGCGTCGTGGAAGAAAGCCTCGAGGTACGGGAAAAAATCTCTCAATGAGCCAAGGTCGTTCACATCGAACAACGAGACGAGATCGTAGTCCTCGAATGCCTTGACGAAGTCATCGAAGCCGCAGCGGTCGATCAACTGCCAGTAGAAGCGAGCCAGTTCGCCTTCATTGCGGTCGTTGTGGCAGATCACAAATCCGAAGTCCTTCCACATCGGAGTCTCGGGCCCAGGATGGAAGCCGTTCAGGAGAACGCTGTAGAATATAGCTACCTGCCGAGCACCATCCTCAAAGCTTTCTATCGCGAGGTCCCTATATGCCGGAGGAAGCTTTGCTCTGACCGGTTTCCACCATTCTTGCGCTTTACGCTCGATCTCCGCATCATCAGTCCGCTGGCATTTCTCGAAAATCCAGAGGTTCTTCAGGAACCATGGGTAGTAGCCTCCTCTAAGCTCTGCAGGCAGCTTCTCGTACTTGCGTTTGATGTTTCGGACCAAAGTGCCGCTTACCTGCCAACGATGTAGCGCTCTGGAGCCAACGTGTAACAGTTTCTCGTGTGTAAGGCCAATGTATAGACCGAGCAGGTTGCTAAGATCAGACCGAGTCGTCAACCGATCGAACCCATAGTCTCTCTTGACGTCACCATCCTCGGGAAATGTATTGTTGCGGCAATCCAGTATGAGAATGTCGGCGGTGTCGATTGCTCTGAAGTTACACTCGAATACATGTCTCATCCAAGGGCTTCGTTGACACTCTTTGCCGCAATACCAAGCATTCTTGCATGCAGAGCAACGCCAGTATGCAAAGCTACGGCCTCGGAACTCCTCGAAGACGCAGCTTGGATCACTACAGATGCCCTTCCTTCGTTCTTTCGGGTGTTCGAGGGGGTATCGCGGCCTGTCGTACGTGGAAGCTCCAAGCGGTGTTGGCTTCTTGCTAGAAGATCGCTCAATCTCTCTAATCTGCCACGCGTGAAGACTCAATGGATGCAGCTCCGTTGGCTTAGGCCTTCGCGGGTCATCCTTGTGCTCCGTCAGCGCAGCAGTCGACTCTGGCACAAGGCGGACACCGGGAGCACTAGGAGCGCATAAAGCCCGCATAGCCAGGTCTCGTACATCGTGTACGCAGCGCTGAACGGCTTCAGTATGTCCATCGGCCAGCTCTACGGTCTTTGGAAGCGTCCAGTGAGGGTAGATCTTGCCATGGTTTGGGCGGGCCCGGAAGAGCTTCAAACTCAGGAGGAAGGCTCCACAAAGCAAGCATGTCTTCTTGCTAATGCCCAGGTACGGAAAGACTTTACCCCTTGGCGGATTACTTAGTAGGAAGAAGGCCATTTGCATCTCTGCATGCACGATGAGCTTGAATCTGTACTCCTTTGCCAACTGAGTAGGCATTGACCGCGTCAATAGCCAGTTCGGTGCTGTGAGCCCAGCATCTCGAAGGGCGTTTTGAGCAGATGACATAGCTGACGTGATAGGTACCTTGGTTGACGTCTGCTCACTCCCAGGTGGTATCGGATGAATGCTCAAACTGCCAAAGCCAGGAATGCTGTCAATGCAATCCAGTATGGTACGATGAAGGGCTGCTACTCGGGCCACAGAGTGTAGCCTCCTAGTGGTCCTGATGGCTTCAGTCTTGCCACATACGGTACTCATAGCCTCGAGGAACCCTGGAACTTTGCTCAAGCCGTAAGCTTGAGCTGCGACAGACTTAGCGGCCATGGCGTAGTCATTGGCACTAGACAGGTCTATGCATGATCTTCGTAGCATGGCGTAACGCTGGAGAGTCGAATGTCGGTTCATTGCTTCTTCGATAGCAATATCAGGTAGGTACTGTCGGGGATACTGTGCTAGATCGGCAGCGTGATTCCTGAAGCGTAATCTGTAGTACTTCAGTAGAAGTAACATGAGCTGATTGGACTGCTTCCCAGTATAACCTGAAGGTGATCAGCCACGTCATACTCAGGCAAAGTAGGGCTTACCGTTGGACATGGCTCGAAAGATTGCCACAACGTCCCTGAAGAAGTTGGTATCTGTCTGATCAAAGCCATGATTGCGAGCGGCCCACACGTCACAGCGTCCCTCGCCGTCTACAGCGCTCTCCACTAAAGCCGCACACGACACGAAGGAAGGGTCCTTACGCCGCGCGAGCAGCTCTGCGAGGCGGTCGAGAAACACCTTCTTCAGCTCATGATGGTCGGCATGAGCAAGCTCCACATTGACGGCGGAGTCAAAGTCGTCAGGCGCATCGTCGTCTTCTTCCACATCGTCATCTTCCCAGTCGTTGTCGAGCGGACGTTGCTGCTGTTGCTTTAGACGAGCTGCCAGAGCTAGGAAGAAGGTCTCGGCTTCCTGTGCCTCGCTGTAGGTCCATGTCTTAGGGGGGGTAGCCATGGTGGCTTCTCAGGTCATGTTCCGTAAGACACGTAGCAGATAAGCCGACCAGTGATCAATGTGTAGGCGCTATGAAGGCTATCATGGTCAATAAGACGGATGACACAACACATTCACTGTGCCGCTTACTACTCTGTTATTGGCTCGCATAGCTGATCAGGCTGGCTCGGTGCATGGAACCTGAACACAACGTCGTTGAGCTATATCTCGCATCGGCAGGAGAAGATGTCCTAGCATACCCTCTGGTAAGGTCGACGAAGTCCTAGAAGAAAAGGGAGGGGGTTTGCATTTGAGCGACTATGGTAGGTCTATGACGACGCCACCGCTCTCTAGGGCCAGAACGATCTTGACATGCGGGTACTTCGGCGTACGACGCAGGCTGGAAAACATAATTCCCAAAGTTTTAGATCTGTGAAAAACGCTCCAGGAGGGTAGTCATCGACGTTGATGGCACGCTTGATAGAACCGGAATGTTTTTGGAGCCAAACGTTAGCGCCCGTGACGGCCGAACCACTCAAGCGTTCATGTCTTCTCCGCCGGAGTGTCTACGGACAGTAGAATCTGACAGTAGAAAGTGACACGTGCACGCTCTACGAAGTGAGTATCACGCCGGCGTATTTTGTAGTCTTGGCGACAACGCACACCGCTGTTTGAAAATCGATAATGTAACTTTACTACTACTACCTTTATTCTAATAGTATACTACTACTACCTTTATAGTTATATAGATCTATATAGTATAGAGCTTTATTAGTATTATTAGACGTATCTTTTAGTATATACCTCGTTGTTTTTAAGTTAGATTTGTACGGTTACTAGCCTCAAACGGTAGACTACCGCTTCTACTAAATATCGTACTTTTTCGAGTACTAAAATCGACTATAACCGTACGGTATTCGCTTACTAGCGCTCTAGTAGAGTTAAATAACGATACGGACGATAAGCTTCCGGATATTAGGAAGATTATAAAGGGTAAGGATAAGTACGAGCTACCGTTACTTACGTATCGGTATAAGCTACTACTAGAGCCTAAGGTAGACGAGGTTACTTTACTAGTAGCGCTTAAGGCTAAACTTATAGAGTAATACGCTCTTAGCGCTAGTATCGATAAGATACTTAGTAAGCGGCTAGTATCGCTTTACCTTAGAGGCAACCGATAGAGCGATACTATTACCGTTATAGATACGCCGGTTACTATAAAGCCTTCGGCTTTATTCTAGACTCCGGTAAAGTAAGAGCTATTTATAGCGGACTACGAGCCCTTCGTACTTACCCCTTTTGTTAAGACGCCGTAGCCGGACTAGTAGTAGCCTTATCTAGATCTAGCTCTAGATCTAGTTGGACCTATCCGGCGACAAGTCGAGTATTTACTACTAGCGTATAAATAACCGCTAGTTACTAAAGAGCGATATAATACGCTATAGTAGTATACGGATCGGTTAATCGACTAGTCGTTTACTTAGGGGTTTTTAGTCGTTATCGAGTTAAGCGTTACTAACGAGCGCGTAATATACCGCTACGTTTACTATAGTAAAGTAACTCGTAATACTCGTTAGCTAGACGATAATTCGGATAGTAGTAACGCTCGTACGAGGTACTTAAAATCGATCTATACTCTTAACTACTAGTAGTATTACTAGCTCGGATACCGTAATAAGTACTAAGGCTCTAAGGAGAAGATCTAGTAACTTAAAGTAAATACGCTCGATTATAGTTATAGGCTCGCTCTATTACTAACGGTATATTACTAGTACGAGCTCTAGATACCTAAAACTTTATAGGCTATTACGAAGGCCTATAATCTTCGCTTAACCGGTAAGTCGTATAAGACGGCGTTCTATTAACTTAAGCTAGTAGATCTTTAGATTAATCGTAAGAGGTACTACAACCTTACTAAGGGTACTACTACTAAGGGCTTAAGCGATAACGATAGCGTATTAAACGTACTACTTAGCGTAATTGCTAAAGCTAGTTAGTAGTACGAAGCTCGCTAGTCGTTTAGCTTAGATCTATAGACTAGTAAGGCTATTAAAACTTTACTAGAGTAAGTCGTCTTCTAGTTACCTTAGATAGAGTTATTTAGTAGACGCTTTATTACCGACTTTACTTATTAAATTAACGTAACGTTTAAGACGAATAGAGCCGACTTACTACTTAGTATTCTAACTAGTACGACTAATACTAATATAAGCTTCCCCTCTAGTTACTCCTTATAGAAGGACGAGAGTAAGGAGTCTTAGCTATTCTAGATTTAAGTAAGCTCTAATAATTACTTTAAGGGTACGAGACCGCTAAGAGTAGTAGTATCCGACTACGGTAAGGGCCTTACTACTACGTTACTAGAAACTCCGTTCTTCGCTATAGTATAATAGTACTACTAATAGTACGTTTCTAAAAACTTTAAGAAGCGGGTAAATACTAGAGCTAGACGTAAGGCCGAAGCGGTATCTAGAGCTACTAAGGCTATAAAGAAGGCTATAGAGCGTACTATAGAGTAACCGACTATAGAGTAACCGAGCGTAGTTAAAGAAGATTCTACTACTAAGCTACGTAAAGTATAAGAAACCCCTCTTATAGGTTTAGTCTACTCTAGTAAAATCTCTTACTTATAGCTTTTTATCGAAGACTCTTATCTTCTTCTTCTTAACTTAGTCGTCTTATCTATACCTAGCCCTATTAGCGTAATACTCCTATATAAGTATACTACTATCTATAACGACTCCTAATATTCGACTAAGTTTCTAAAACTATACTACTCTTATATAGTATAGCTCTAAAAGGGAAACAAATAGCCGTTCTAGGTCCTAGTAGGACCGAACTAGTAGAACTCTAGCTAAACGAGAGCGAAACGCCCTAGTCTAGTATAGATAACGCTAGACGCGATAGATTATAGATAGTACCGGGTCGGTAGAGCTATAGTAGGTCGAAAGAATATATACTACCTACCTCTCGAGATAGCTCGGTAGAACGGCTAGAGAAAGAGTAGCGACGCGCTTAGATTCTCGCCCTTCGTCTTAAGAACGCTAAGATTAAATAATAGCTAGTAGCTCTAGGGGCCGGAGCGCTTCCGAAGGTTCTAGCTATCGACGTTACCGGCGTAGTAGGCCCTAGTAAGGGTAGCCTACTAAAGGATAAAGACCCGCCGACCTTTATAGAGAAGAACCGGGTATAATATAACGAGTAGGTACGAGCCTTAGAGAGGTAGCTCTATAGATACGTCGGCTTCTAAGGTAATAAGGACGCGTTCCTCGATTATATAGCTACCTTTATAGACGCGTTCTAGAATAACTACTAGGACTATATAAGGGCCGCCCTTCCTATTAACGTATTACTAACGTAGGCAATAATAAAGTAAGCGGTATTAGACTCGATAGGTACGCCTATAGAGCGACTCTAAGCGGCTATCGATAGGCTATACTCCGCTAGTTTAGGCCGACGTACTCCTAGCGAGCTCCTTAAGGAGATAAAGGGATACTAGGCTAAGACTTAGAAGACCGACCCTCGTATTATAGTAGCCTAATTCTACTCGGCCTATAGCGATTATATTCGTAGCGAGTACCTTCGGTATACGGTCCTAGTAGAGACGCTACTAGTCGCCGAAGAGAGGGCTAACCTAGCTTACTATAGCTAGAGGGTAGACTACCCTAGTACTAGTAGGCGTAAATACCGCTAAGATACTACTAGTACCGCGGGTAGCGAACGTAATAAGGGCTAAGACCGCCGATCTATACTATCGTAAGAGAGGTCGAGTAAGGTACCTTATAACGCGAGTACCCTTACCTACTACGGCTATAGTAAGAAGGGCTATAAGAGGGATATATATACTAAGCGTTACCTATAGACCGATTCGGAAAAAGGCTAGACTAGTACGTCGTCCTCTCGGTCGTAGCTAGTTATATCTACTATAGCGAGGACTAGAGGAGGGCTACTAAGCCTAGGCGCGCCCGAGCT